>JANTNT010143306.1:0-10500 GCA_024752375.1 Entacmaea quadricolor
CATCAAAATAAGAAAACATTATAATACATTTCTTCTTGATTATTAAATTTTCTTTAGATTTTTGACGAATTATGCGGAAATCGTTCAATTCTGCGGAAAAAGGCGAATTATGTGGGTCCGCACCCGTGCATCCTGTCAGAAGCCCTGTAGAGTCAATTGGAAATATTGGGGGCTCAAGAGAAATTAATTTAAATCTTCAAAACCAGGGGGAACAAAAAGTAAGTGCAATGGCCCAAATCTAATTGGTTTATGCAATAGTTATATTCTTTTTCCCACTTCAGATTACCTGACTATTCCCTTGAGTGATGTTTTTGTTTGAAATTTATGCACAAGAAACTATTTGTATAGGTAATCACACAGTTTCAAGTTCAATTTGGAATTAATTTGCATGAGTGTGTTTTCAAAGAGTATCAAAATTGAATGAGCCCGCAGTGCGAGTGCAATTTGAGCTTTTTGAAAACACACAAGTTACCTTTTAATCACATACATGAAAAAAATTAACTAAATTAAAAAGCAATAAAAACATGTATGACCATTATACACGTAGCGAAGAACTTGTTTATTTCGCTTAGTTTTGGAAAACTTGTTTACAAAATAATAATACCTATCAATGTAAACATGTAATAACCACTGCCCTGTTAGCTCAGTTTGTAAAGTTCTGGTCCAGCCAGACCAACACTCAGTGTCTTAAAATAACTGAGAAAGTGCTGTTTGTAATATCTTCAAATGTTTAGGCCTTTGATGTTTAAGCCTTGGATGACCAAGTTAATGACAGTCCTGCACATTTTATTATATTCATATAGAATTTGCAGGTTATAAATGGCAAATATTGTTATTTATTTGTATATTTATATTAAACATTGCATTAGTCAATTAGTTTTGAGCCTTTTGAAAACTAAAAATTAAAAAAATTAAAAAAATTAAAATGTTAAAAGTATCAACTAACAGATTTTCATTTTAAAAAATCACTTTCAGTGTGAAAATGCTAACAATAGTCCTTTCCCAAGATACATTTTATTGTTCAAGGAAATCAAACTTACTAGCCAGTAGCTTCTTCATGCTTGGACTATTGGACAGTAGGATTCTCAAAGGGGCTAGTTAGTCAAACGATCGATTGATAATCCAATAATATCAATGATATTTTGTGTGTTATTTAATCAAGAAACCTGTGTACACAATATTATGCATTCAAACCAACGCTTTGGCTAGGAAAATTATCTTTCCTGTGCATCAAGTGTATCCATTGGTTGAAGGTTGAATATTTTGTAGTTTTGGCAGTATGTGTCAAAATTTGGGTTTGACGCAAGATTCCCATAAAAATATTCAAGGTCACTTTAAGGAATATTGAAGGACCAAAATGACAATTTTCAAGAAGTACTTAAATACTAACAATTGCTAGGTTTCAATCGGCTGAATGAATCTCATGAATCTCAATAGGCTTGAATGGTGGTCAGACGCTGGAAATTATGTCTTGTGAAACCAAGCAATATGTTATATTTTTATGTAATAGTTCTCAAATTCATGAATAATTAATGAAAACAAAACAAAGAACATAACTATCATCGTAGTGTCTTGATTCAGTTTATCAAACACTTGCATAAATAAAGCCAACTTTAGCTTTGAATTTCTCCACAAAGTATTAATAAAATTGAGAAGCTTGATCTAAAACTGTAAAGAGTGTTTTATCAGTGTATCAAAACACCTTGAAGTTGGTTTAAAAAACTCGGCTTTGCTCCTTTTTTCATGTCCCTTCTTGGTGTTTTGATGCAATGATAAAAACTTTCTCATGTTTGATCTATTACTTGAAACTTTTTGGGTTGCACTTCAATAATAACTAGGACTGTATAAATTACAGTTATAACACCACATGTTAGCTTGTATAGTAAAATAATAAATAAGAAGAGCCTAACACTGCAGAAGTATAAATTTATGTGTGTTAGTCTTTTCTTATTTATTATTTTATCAAAAGCTGATTGGATCCTGTGTGTGATGCACTGCATACCATCAAATTGGATAATTCTAGCATTTATTATGTAACTGGCTTTGTGGAGTTGATGTAAATACTCCTATAAGTAAAAGACTATTAAAACAGTCATGAATGAAGATCAAGTTTTCATTCCACATGTATGTGTTTTTCGATACTTTTTGATAAAAATGTACATACAAATCATTGATAATATATATAGCATCTCACAGGAACTAAATTGTTATTGACAACATAAATGCAGTGGCACTTTGTGCTGAATTACACTGCCTTGTAACTTCCAACATGCAGTGGCACATTAATTGGTACTATATTACAGATTTTTAACCTCCAACAAAAAAAATGAGCTATAAAACATAAACGGTACACATGTATGTGCTATACTAAGCATGCCAATGTGCAAACAATCCTGTTTGTATGACTTATAGACAAGATGCTGTGACTGATTTTAAGGAAAATACTTTATAAAATACATGATTGTATAATCTTTGTATTGTTTGAACTTTTTTCTTTTCATCCCAAGTGAGAATTTAATGGTTCCAACTGACCTAGCTGGAGTACAAATGCTAAAAATGTGCAGCATAAATGGTACTAAATAGTGCTAAATTATGCTTATTATATTCTTTTTGTTTGTTTGTTTGTTTGTTTGTTTTTTGTTTAATTAGTGCTATTTACTACACTATATAGTGCAAGGTGTTGCGCAGTTTTAGTTTTTGTACTCTATCATTGTACTGAGTGACTTGGTCTGTATTGAGAAATTGTCAATTATCTATTATTGCTATGAATACTTGTGAATTAGGTAGGCAAAATTATACTCTTAGTATAATTAGCTAATTAGTTTAATTTTTTAAACCATTAAAACATTGTTCAAAAATATAAACAAATTATCTTTTTTATGTTCAGAATGACAAATTGGTTGATGGTTGTCCATGAAAAATATTAGCAAAACTGAAGTGTGAAAGTATCATTCAATATAATTCATCAACTAGAATGATATCACAAGATGATTACAACAAAAATATTGATGCTTTGATTAATTTTAGACGACTATCAACTGAAGTAGTCATCATTCAGATTCAGATTCAGGTTTATTCTTTGCACTATTTACATTGCTAATTGTATTTACAAATTCAGTTATACAAGATTCAAGATTAAATTAAATTGACCAAATAAATAAATAAATATCTAGTTAGTAGCGAGTGAAGGAGAGCTAGAGTAGCGTAAGTTTTCGAGCTAGCTCTCCACAGTTGAAATAAATAATGGGGATGGACTAATCTTATTGGATTAAAAAAAAAATTATTGATATAAATCAAAGCATTTTTGTTTAATTGTTTTGATAATTTTTTTCCTGTTGAGCTCTTTGGTCATGGTGTCAATACTATTCCAAGTAGTAGTACCAGAGAACTTCAAGAAGAATTTGCCATAATTGGTAGAAACAGCTGGGAGGTGATAATTTTGAACTGAACGACGTGTATAATAGTTATGGCAGTCAGAAACTTTCTTAAAATAGTTTAAGAAAGGTGCTGGAAGCAAATCATCAGAATGAACTGAGAATTTTACATGAGCATTATTAAAATATCTCAAGCACTATTTATTAAGAGTGAAACAAACCATCCCTAAATGAACAAGGACAGTCAATGCCCCCTTTGTCTTTTGAACTAGTCTATTGTTTGTAATTTTAAATTATGCACATGTAAAATTTTCAGTTCATACTGATAATGACTACATTCTTTACAACTGTATCAACAAGTCCATCTTTCCCTGGTGTTGTCTGGTCTTCATTGCCATCATGAATTTTAATGGCCACTTCAAAAGTCATTTCTTCCTATTTTAGCAATATTTTTAATTATTAATTTTAAATGATTCTTATTAGAAGTTATGTATCTATATGCATATTATTTTTTCAAAACTCATACTTGCTTCTCATTGGCTGAGGGCCCTCAGTCAATTGTCCATGACTGGATGTCATTGTCCTACAATTTTTGTAGCTGTACACTGACATCACACATCATCCAACAATTTTTGTGGCTGTACTCTGACATCACCGGGGGCGGATGCAGGAATTTGTCAAGGGGGTGTCCCAGATGCAGAAATTTGTTAAAGGGGTGTCCGAAATGAAGAAATGCATTGTGTATAGGGATGTTGTGATGTCGTAAATGATTTTTAAAAAGCAAAAGAGCAGGGAATGGGGGTGTCCCGTGCACTTGTGGACATCCCCCTAAATCCGCCCTTGGTCACAGCGCGTTTGTTTTCATTTGGCACTTAGACTTATAAACACCGTAAGCAGAAATGATTCAATGAATAAAGCAAGTAGTCTTATTTAATTTATGTTACAAATATATAAATAGATAAATAAAAGAATAAGAATCTAATAATAAAACAATTATTAATTAGATTCAGCCATCCTATGACAAAGAATTATGCAAACCTCGGTGGTTTTTTCACCTGCCTCAGCCTTCGGCTTCAGTGGATATCAAATCTAGGTCTGCATAATTCTTCATGTCATACTCAGCCTCATCCAGTAACTGCTTATTGTTCATCTTCTATACCATACTGCCATCAAGAACAAAATTAATAAAGAGACCAAAAAAGTTACCTACCTAGCTACACTTACTTTAACCTAGCTACTCTATCATTGAGCTTATCTGTTGTGGGCGCTCTATTATAATACAACTTTTTTGATCCAGTTCTTCATATATCTTCTTCTCAATGCTATTCAACTCCTCAACTTCTTGTACTTCTTTTACAAACTAATACCCCGTTCACACCAAAGCTTAAACATGTTATTAAAATACTTGTTTAATAAAACGAGTTTTATTTTATCGCCGTTCACACCACGCGTGCACTCCAACTAAACCGGTTTTAAACCTTGGTTAACTAAACAACCTCGAGTATGTAGTTTCAACATGGTTTAAAGATGGCGGCTTGCAACCGTAGTAAACATGGGAGAACATGGGAGAAAGAAGAAACGATTATACTCTTAGAAAAATTGGGAGATCCAAATGTACAGGAGCGTTTAAAAGAGTGTTCCAGGAAAAAGCCAATCTGGCAGGAAATTAGTCAGCATCTGAAAGCTTCTGGCTATTAAGACCGTGAATACAACTCCTGCAAAACACGAATTCACACTTTAGTGTCATCATATCGTATTTACAAAGATGAATGCTCCAAAACTGGCAATGATACTCTGAAAAAAAAAAGGCACCATTTTTTAATGAGTTAGAAAACATCCTTTCAAACAAGCCTTCAACTAGACCAGTCATGCTGATAAATTCGGCACAGATGCAAACAACACAAGAAGACTGTCAAAAGATGAAAATAGTGTTGAAGGTTTTTTTTTTTTAATGTTAATTATTTCGCTTTTTGAACAATTAATAATAATAATTAACAATAACCATAACCATAGCTTATAAACAAAATGGTGGAATCGACGAGTTCACTTGACGTAAAATGACTTATGCATGACACTAAAATATCTCTTTTCGCCGAAAAATTATGCAACCCATTTTGTTCGTAAGTTAGCTTTAATATTATATCTTACTCTTTGTAAACAGGGGGGAGCAAAGAGAAAAACGTGCCCAGAAAGAAAAGGAGACGAACAACAAGCCAAGACATACTAGGGAGAGTAGATGATGCTATGAAAAGTTTCATTCAGTTCTAGCAAGAAGCAGACAAGTTTTTTTGGAAGCAGGGAAAAAAAAAAAAAAAAAAAAGTAGGGAAGAAGGGGGAGACGGGAGAAGAAGGGATAAGGATCAAAAGTTTCTATTGAAGTTAGCTCAATCTTAAAAAAATGAACTTTCAACTTTTGTTTTGCCTGTATAGGGCTTAATGAATTATTAGCTTAATTAAATTCCTTATTTGTAAACCTTGAGCTTAAACTATTCACGAACACTCTATTTATGATAATTATATTTATTTTATCAATTCTATTTTATACTTGTAAAATGTGAATTGGTATCTTTTGTGTCTATTAATCCATATAAATTGGCACAATTTTTAGTGTTCATTTTGTGTTTTTCATTATTTTTAGTAGTAGTTCCGTCTACTATTCTTTAGTGATACGCTAAATAAAAAAGCATGCTATTAATTATCAACCCCTATAACTGTACTTGTAATATAGGCCTCTGAGGTTTAAGAGTTCTAACCTAGCTGTGTGTAAAATGCAGTGATATTCATGATAATGTCCTGATTACAGAGAAGAAAGCATTTATCCTTGTACTTTTTTTGAGGACCATCATAAAAGTGTGGGTCAATTTTGCACTAAAGTATTTTTTTTTTTATTCATTAATATTTTGTGAATCTTGATACCAATGAAGTAGGAGAATTAGGATATTTCTAAGGCTTGCTCTCAGTTAAAAAAAAATGGGGGTAGAAATTGCATAGATTACATTTAATGGTGGAAAAATTGTATAACATCATAGCTGAGTTTTTTCACAAAACATGTGATTTTAGAAATCCTAAGTACTTTAAAAGCACCAATTTTTCATTTCCGTAAAATGTCTTTTTTTTGTGTTTATCATGACTACCTCACAGCAGATTTAAAATAAAATTATGTGAATCTTATTTAATCAGTCTTTTAAATAACAGTCAAGAACCATGGAGCATGCTTTGGATTGGGGGGCCATTTAGATTAGGGTATCTGGCTTATTGGATTGGGGGACTAAACTTTCAGATAGCACTTATATCACCCTAATTACTAATAAAAAATTCAAAATGGCGTGAAATATTGAAGGGCTATAGCCCCCTGCTCCTCCCACTCTGAGGTCCCTGACAGTGCCCAACTGTAAATCCAGTCATTTTTGAAAGACTAATATATAACCAAAGCTGTCTGCAAAATGTCAGTAGTAAAAAATTATAATGGATCAATTGAGTAATATTTTTTTACTACTGACATTTTGCAGACAGCTTTGGTTATTTATTTAGTCTTTCAAAAGTGACTAATATAACCATTATGACTAATACCTTCTCTCTTTATCGATTAATTGAAGTATTTAAGCTGGCTTTGTGATCAGTAAAAGAATAATTTATATGTTTCAAATCTTTGCATGCACAACATGGATACCCACCAAAAAAAAAAAAAAAAAAAAAAAAAAATCAAAAAGAAGCAACAACAACAAAAAAAACTTTATTTCAGTCTCAAATCTTTAACTGGGAATATTACCATGCCAATCGGGGAGACCAACATATTTAATAATATGTATTGATCAATATTCTTTTCCAAAATTTTGATGGATTTTAGGATTGATCATTAAGTACAGGTCTGGGAATGGGGAAGGGGAGGGGCTAGAAACAAGGCAGCCTGCAGATCCATCTTTTTTATGCATGAATAAAGGGGTAGGCCTATACTTATACATCATATAGATCCAGAGGAGGTTATTAACAATAATCAAAACTTTATTAAGTACAGAAGTATAGGGAACTAAAATAATAAATAATTATATCTAAACTCACAATTATGGGTTATTGACTGTATATAGCCTTTAACCATGCACGTTCAAATGGATGTTAATGATGTTTATTTGTACTTATATAAATATCAATAAAATAATAAATTAATTACAATGGAATAATACTAAAATTAAAGTACTGGCTATTTAGAATAGCAAAAGCTAATCAAGCTAAATAGCACAAAAGAATTGGAATTATACCTATTTGTAAGGGTCATTATACTATTTTTAAAATATTGATGACAAATAAACTATCACATATATATATATATATATATATACATACACACACACATAATACATTATAAAAACAGCAAGGCACAAACAAGCCAAGCAAAACAAAACAAAAAAAGCTATGAAAAAAAAAAAAAACTATATTAAAATAATATGATATATATAAAAAAGAAAAAGTATTTATGGATATTCAAAATAAATATTATTTTTCAGTCAATTTTTTAAACAGCAACAATATTACTTTTTCCCTTTCCACTGACCAAGGTCACATAATTATACTCTGAAATTCACCATAAATGTGTTTTAAGGGCATCTCTAATGGCTACAGCATTTCTATCTTGCCTATGCACAATGGTCCCAGGGTGAATATTAATGTTAAGATTTATCCTTTTCAACCACTGCTGGTCAAAACCCTCTTTCATGATTTCACAGAAATTATGAAGGACACAACAAGGCAGTTGTAACTACACAGCAGTTTTCTACATCCAGGTACAACCTCTTTCCAACACACCTGAATCTTCCTTTGAGTCTGTCATATGTATTCTCGACAACCACTCTGGTGGCACTGTGTTTTGTGTTGAAATTAACTTCCTCCTGAGATAAATTTCCATAATTGGTAAAAGACTTCATTAGCCAGTCTTGTAATCCATATGCCGAATCTGCAAAAATAAGTGGAGGAACAGCCTGTCCAGAAATTATTTTACCAAGCCCAATTGGTAGGAATTTTCTCGCACAACACGCACTGGTACAAAGGTGATCAGTTCTTAAAAAACTTGCGCGTCGTGTACTTTTCCCGGCCATCCAACACAAATGTTACAAAATAGATAGCTACTATCAACAAGTCCTTGGAGGAGTGAAATCCCTTTCTATTCACGTAATCTTCAGGATTACAAAGAGGTGCAGTTATTGGTATGTGGCAACCATCGAAGAACTCCAACGGATTCACTCCAACCACCTGGGCAAAAACCAGCCCGCCTTTGAAATCCGTCTATTTCTTCTTCTATTTCATTACGTCCTTGTGGGAGTCTAATCAGTCTGGGCAGCAGAACATCCACAGTACATTGACAGACTTCTGTAAAGATAGAACAGACTGTTGACTTTCCAACTCCAAAAAGATTAGCAATGGTTCGGTAATGAGCTGTGTCTGCAAGTCGATACAGTGTTATTGCCACACGTACTCGCACGGGAATGGCTTTTCGATGATTAGTATTTTTTTATGAAAGGAGAAAGCTCTGTACACAGTAGCTCAAACGAACGAGGAGACATTCTAAGATTTTCAATCCATTCTTGTTCCCTCCAAGACTGAACTGTTTCACTCCAGAAAACAGTTGATCTTGGTCTTGTCCAAAATTCTCGTAACGGAATGTGGTGGATGTATAACAAACAATTTAATAAAACAAAAAAATAATTGCCCCCCCCCCTTTTTTTTTTTGGTCGATTTATAAGAGCTCTTCCTGTTTTTCGGATGTTTTTATGTCGTGTAGCTCGAATTTCTTGCTCATTTTTTATCGTTAAAATCCAAAACAGTCTTTCTTGCCAGTCGTCCATATTTGTTTACATGCTCCACAAATGCATGGTGGGTAGGATGAACCAGGATTATACTGCACGAAAACGAGGCAAAAGAAAACCAAACTGTCTTTTGGTGTGAACGGACGAACATTTTAAACAAGTTTAATTAAACAAGGTTTAGTTAAACCTGGTCTAACTAAACATGTCTAGCTGGTGTGAACGGGTTATAAGTCAAATAATGTATAAACTATTTATTTTAAATAACTTTGTAGCATTGTTTCTGCAATTACCCAAATTGAAAAATGTTGCAAGTGATATTTTGCAATAAGCTTAACATTAGAAGAAAACTTATTCTTCAACGCTTACATTTAAGACTAATCGAATCGCGCAAAATTCGAGACACTTCCTTCAAAACTAAAATCAACAAATTATTTTTACATTCACATTCTTTTGCAAAATGGCAGAAATACGTCGATTAAGCTTCAAATCTTAAAAAATTCCCAAGCTCGAGAAAAGGTTGTCAAGCAGAATTGAGTGCAAAAGCTCAAATCGCGCTCTCGCTTTGCAAATTTTCTTCATCTCTACCGCCATTTTGTCTGGATTGCTTGGTATCAAATTGAAGCCCATTCCTCCCCCTATAAGATCGGAGCAGTCAAAAAAAAAAAAAAAAAACCGGAAAAATATGAGCGCTGCGATCTTCGTCAAAAGCTATCACATTTTTGAGTTCGGCAATTAGGTACCAGTCTCCAAAAAAACTGCAAACGGCTAATATGGCGGCTACGACGGTCGAAAGTTCCGAATTTGAGGTCGCGCGTGCCCGCCGTGGCCTAGCCCATGACATCTCAAGATCCAGAAAGATAGTAATAATTTATTTATTTTTTTTTTTAAAGGAGAAAGGTGCAAATGTTAATTGGAAAGTTCTTAATTTCAATGCATGGCAAAATCATGACCCATGAAAGAGGAAGTCCTACACATTTTCTGGTTTTCATAGGCCATGAAAGTTTCATATTTAAATTCATTGGTAAAAAAATGACCAATAAAACAGGAAATCTTGCACTTTTGTGGTTTTCATGGGTCGTAAAAGTTAGATTTAAATTCATGGTAAAATCATGACCAATGAAACAGGAAATCCCGCACAATTGTTGTTTTCCTGGGTCGTGAAATTTGAGCTATAGGGCTTTTCATGACATTTTAATGCCCCATGACATTTAATTATATTTCCCCTGACATTTTTTCATAACCCGTGAAAAAAAATTCACAGTAAATTCATGGACTTATGGGACACCATGAAATCTATAAATCTCTGTTTTCATGGCCATGAAAAGTCA
>JANTNT010143417.1:0-10499 GCA_024752375.1 Entacmaea quadricolor
GTCAACCTTGACTTTTCTTTGTTTTTGATGTCCCAGTGCGCAGTTTGCCATCCAGCAAGGCGGCTTTTGTACCATGTAACCAACTGTTGCAAAAGGCCTATTTAGATCCAGTCTTTAAAGTTGTCATTGTACGTCCAAGCAATATCTTGTTCACTTTGGGGAGGACGTCTACCAGACGGTTCTTTGCTACGAGACTTTTGGTGACCTTCCTGATTTTGTCTAAAAATATATATCATAAAACACACTATTTTATATTTAATCTATTTCTCCTATGTCAAAAATTGACAAACATTGCTGAAACTGCACAATTTTACTAATGTCGAGGTG
This sequence comes from Entacmaea quadricolor, assembly GCA_024752375.1. NCBI lineage: Eukaryota > Metazoa > Cnidaria > Anthozoa > Actiniaria > Actiniidae > Entacmaea > Entacmaea quadricolor. The sequence continues at coordinate 328 of JANTNT010143417.1, forward strand.
CACTTTTCATTTCTGGAGTTAATTTTGACACTGCTGCTTGGTTTACAGTCAAAACGGCTCAAGCGTACCCCCCCCCCCCCAGAGTCCAATAATGAAATTGCAGTTAGTTCGAATATTCAGTTCGTTATTTAATCGGAGTTTTCATCGGCAATAAACAGAAAGACTCTTGCTTTACACTCATCAACCGCCACCCGGATAGCTCAGTTGGTAAAGCGCCGGTCTGTTGTGCAGGAGGTCGGGGTTCGAATCCCGGCCGGACCAACACTCAGGGTCTTAAAATAACTGAGGAGAAGGTGCTGCCTTTGCTATAACACCTGCAAATGGTTAGACCTTCACGTGGCTCGGATGACCACGTTAATGGCCGTCCCGCGCATTTGATTATATTCATATAGAATTTGCGCGTTAAACATTACATTATTATTATTACATTACATTATTTACCAGGGAGAGTTTATCTACCTAGTCGTGGCAATTGTTGAAGGATCCAACCAAAAATCAAGTAGATAATGTATTTTGAAGTTTGGAGTCAGAGTGAATAATGAACTCAATATTCGAATATTGAATTCATTAATCGATTCTAGGGGGTACGCTTGAGCCGTTTTGACTGTTAAAGGAATAAAGGTTAGGTGACCTCTTAGTGCAGGTCGCTTAATATGATTAACACCTTCGTTTCCCGGTATATTGGTCACACGCAGTTAGTTCAGTCGAGCTTGATCCCTCAAATATAATATTTGTTTCGTTATACAAAAAAGGGGTCCATTAAGTAAAATATTTGCACGCACAGGATACGCTTTTATATTAATAGTCATTTGCATAGGATATAAATACTTAGGTTTGCGCAATATATGTTAGTCGTTGTAAATAACTGTTTGAAAGTGGAGCACAGTTCTATGATTTTGTCAGCTAATACATGTACTTTATAAGGGCTACAGGGTTTGTGATTTTTTTATGGGTGTGTTTTAATTTCTTATTGCACATTTAAGTTTTGTATTTTATACCATAAGAATGGTTATTATTGTATTTTCGTTTTAGATTTCGAACTGGCAGATGTAATGAATTGTATGAAAATTAAATGTAAAAGCACAGTAATTCTGAAACCGTAGTTATCATTAGCTGACGAAACAATATATTTTGATATAAACCTTAAAAGGTTTGAATGTAAACAGTCCTCGCATTTTCAAATGAGCTCATAGTGAAAACCCGTAGAAAGTGTTTTACTATTCCCACAGGAAAATTCGCACAAAAAAACCGATTATCAAAGGTTATGTAAGAAAAAGCGTGTAGATCGTGGCCTTTGTGAACTCTTAGGGGCCCAACCGACCTCTTCGCAGCGATGTTCTTCAACACACTGTCAGGAGCTACTCGGTCCAACCGCCACCGTATACATAACTAAACCAAGCCCAAGTCATTGTGTGCGAGGTTTCCATGAATAGTATGTGGGCCTCGCCAAGCGAAAAAGAACCTTATTACATTGGAAAAAGTTTAAAAAAACGTGTTTAAACAAAAAAAATGTCAAACTTTCCAATGGAAAAACCCGTTTGCTGCACTTGCATAATATGGTCTGTAACATTAAATATTTGAAAAATGTATTTGCCAGAAATAAATTAGCAATGCAATAGTGTAGAATCGTCAATAATTCTTGATGGACAAGATATATCATAAAGTCCCCTTTCGCTTGGCGGGGCTCATATTGCTATCGTATGTAACTTTGGATGAGGGGAATTTAGGCCATCTCCGAGATACTCTCCGATTCCATCGAACAACAGTTTCAATACGAGGCTCCGTTTGAAAATACAGCAAATATATGTGATTCCCACGGAGCCTCGAATTGAAATTATTTTTCGGGGTAATTGAAGCGTATCTCGGAAATGGCCTGGTTGAGACGAGGCTGGGAAAAGAGCGCTCAAAAGTGGGCTTCTCAAGAAGTTTATCTGAATGACTGATTTGATTGAATAAAAAACGAATCCAAAATGGTATAGACTGAAGAGAGCAATCACGCTTACTATAAATGCAGTCTCATTTCGAATCAAAGTCAGATCTAATTGTAGTTTAGCATGTTGATTTTTGTTGAGAGAGGAAAAACCGGAGAAAAACCCTCAAAGCAAGAAAGAGAACCAACAAACAACTCTACCCAAATGAGTCCTGAGCTCGGGAGTCAAACCCTGGACCTCAGCATTGAGGGTAAACGGGCTGGCAGCCACGCATGCTTATTTGAGCAACTTACCTTGTTGATCCTAATAGTTCTTGTTCAGTTGGTGTACTAGCCCCTGAAGGCCCTGATCCTCCACTACTACCACGTGCCCATGCTCTATAGCCACGCCCACCAGGACCAAGTGATATACTCTCTGTGTCTACATTTGTACGCTATAAGAATTAATAAAATTTGGTAATTATTCAGTTAGGCACCTAGTCAATGAAATACCTCGGCAGCACTATTTCAGTGTATTTTAATTAAAATTGTTTAGCTTTGCCACGAGTAAAATTGAAGGATGCCATAACTTATCAAAGAGAGTCTGAGAACAGTGGCAGCTTGCATTGGGTACACAGCTTTATCATAGTCAATAGATCTTTTTACCTTGGACATAGCGTTTTCCCCTCCCTTCCCCTCTCATTCCCATAACAATCATTTCTTTGTTTAATGGTTAGCACTGCATTTGAATAAAATGCGAACTAAAGCCGTTTTGTCCGGCTGTGTCAGCAGGGAAGAACGCCAGAGCCGATCCAAACTTAACTGCTACAATTAAACACGGCTCATGGTAAGAGCGGCATCTTAACTGGGCCTTATTATAGTTGAGTCCTTCAGTCATTACACACACGTTATTTGCAATATATTACAACCTATGAACCAGTGAAGATCATGCTCACCTTTTTAACATCCTGGAACTTCTTAGGGTCAACACTGACATTTCTCTGTCTTCCAGGTACAGTTGTCCATGTCTCATTACCTTGAGAAATGACGGACGAAATGTTAATGTTAATGTTAATCGTTAATGTTAATGTTAATCGCTGTCTAGAGTTGCTGCCGCCTAAGAAAAAATCCTGTTGGTTAAATTCTTAAAGTTCAATTATTGTGCAATTTGTTAAGTTCACTTAATCACCCCCCCCCCCCACCAATCCCTCCACACACACACACACACCGAAGGGGGGATCTCCTACAGGAAGAGCGACGGGGATGCTCGTTTGAAATTTTGAAAATGAACCCTAAAAGGTACCAGCTAAATAACAACAAATTTAATATTTTTTGTAGTTTTCCTAGCATTAGACACAATTTTCGAACTGGCACCTTGTACTTGAAAAATTTATTATGTTCTTGTTGCTGTAATTCGTATCTCGAGTATCTTATTCTCATAGGAAATAATATGGTTACGAATGCATTTTAGAATAAATTTGCAAGAGTGAGTTTTCAAAAAGTTCAAAATTGCACGAGTCCGCAGGAGGAGTGCAATTTAAGCTTTTTTTAAAACTCACGGGTCAAATTCATTCTAAACACAGGGAGCCCAAGCAACGGTCTTTTACTCGACGTACGCACGCCGTGATTACAGTAAATGTATGCCATGGGTCAAAAAATATCTTTAAATTCAATCTTTATATATTTTGGTCTTCTATTGTTCTTGTTGATATTTAGCTATGTCCTGGGTGGCTTTTAGCCTTTTTTTCTATTTTTCCTCCTACACTGCCTAAGAGAGGTAAAGGGTAGAGACTCTAATCGTTCAGTACCGCCTGCGTTCGATAGCCGAATAAATCTCAAATACCTCAGTCTACTTCAAAACCACCACAGAACCGGATAACCTTTCTATACAGAAATCGTATTTAAATCCAGAATACACAAATAAGACGGAACAATTTCTTAGGTATTTAAGCTTTACTCGCTCAAATTTTTCTTGTAACGAACCGTTAGCCTTAACGATCGGAGACATCAGCTGACTTCGAAGCTGTGTAGCCTGGCCGTATATGAGGAAACTAAATCTAAATCTGATTGGCCAATTGTTGCCATGGTGTAGCGCTATATCCTTCCCTGACCTAAACGTCAAAGAAATCCGAGCCGGGAAAAGTCGTTCGACAGTTATAATATTCATGTTATTTTGTGTTCTATAGTAGAGCGAAGGAAGACCACAAAGATCTCTCCAGTATCAAGACTTTGATTTCTTATAATAATAACTGTACCAGAAATACTGACTTGTTTGAATATTATAATCACTCGGGGGGGGGGGGTAATTAGCGAAGAAGAAAAGAGAGAGCACTTCATTCAAATCCTCTCTGTGTGCGCGAATAGTGCAAATACACTGACCACAATCTTTATTTCAACTGGGTTAACGAATAGACTTGGTTGAAGAATTAATAACTAAAATGCTCTTCGTTGAATTCTATACTCCGTTGATTGGACTCCGACGTCTTCAAGATTCCTCTTCTCCTTCAATTTCGCTTCGAACTCTACAAATCAATGTTAAGTGATTGAATACTAATTTGCATTCTTTTTCACAACACACTATCTCTGCGGAAACTCCTGTAAGAGACAGCTCCAGTCATTCGCTACTTTCACATCTCAATAATGCTTTGCGCTTTTGGGGGGAACCAGTAGAAGAAATGAATTCTATTATGACCAAAACTGGTTAGGTGAGATTACAAAACCAGCTAACCATGCTTAAGAATGCATCAGAATTTACCAAAAACACGATAAAGGAAATTTGAACAAGTTTATAAATAAATGTAGAGAGATTTTTCAGTTAGTTGTCTATAACACCAAACTTCTTGACATCCTGTATGTCTGACGTCAACTCTGATTAAACTGGTACTCATTATTTTACTGATAATAACATACTCAACATTTGAATAATAAATTTTCAATTTTGCAATAATTCTATCATCGATTGTCCCCAAAACGCAAGGCATTATGGGAATGTGAAAGTTGTGAATGAACTCCTTTCCAAAACTCCGTTTTTGAATTCACTCTCAGTCAAATTCTGTAATTATACGTATAGTCTAATAACCTTATTGATATCTCAAGGCATTTACCTTTGCTTGGACCATCCCGTTTATGTACTTTAGCCTGTTGCATCAATAACATTGTTTTCTTTTCTTGTTCAGCAGCTTCTTTATGAATCTGGCCAATAGTTTTAGGGTTATTGTCATCTCGTCGAGGTACCCAACTACTCTCACGCAGATCCCTTACATCCTGAAGCATGAAGCGACATCTTGAAGACACCTTCTTGCTTTCAATAATTTTATTCATTTGATCAAAGTATTGGTCCATCCTTGGCTGGAATAGAAAGAATTGTTTTTTTTTTTTATTTATTCTAGTATCCAGTATGAGTGAATCCTTTTATAAAACATTTTAATTAAAGAGCTATTTTATTCAAAAACTTTAAAAACATCCAAGTTGTGCATACCTTTGCTTTAGGATGGTCAAGGTCCTTTCCAATAGTTGATAATAGTTTACAAAGACACTCGTATGATTCTTCATCATTACTTTTGAGTAGCTTGATAATACAGTCATGCATGATACTTTCTGTAAGCATCTGGAGAAAAAAAGGCGTGTATGGTTTACTTTCTTATTTAGAATGATATTATACAACAGGCCTGCGTTGACTTCGTATAGTACTGTTGCCCTGTGATGTCACCCACTGTTTCATCAATTTGTAAACAAACTTTCGTACGTAAAATAATAATAATAATAATAGTGGGTTCTTATATAGCGCATTTCACAATGTCTCAATGCGCTTCACAGTTCAGTGTCATTAGTGGAGGACTACGCTGAGTATTATTGATAAAACCTTTTACAGTGTGGCTACTGTAACCGGGAGCATACTTGTAAACAACAATAGAGACATTTAAACATTGGTAAGAGCTCTATTTCATAGTTTCATGGCTACTTCTAATGTCCAAAAGGCTAAACGATTTCATCGGAATACGGCACGAAAAAGACATTGATTGATTAAAATGTTATGTGTACTGATTTGATTTTATGCATTTTAAGAAAACATTAAAACTCGAAGAAATGATGCCATGTTCCAATGGGAAACTGCAAGTATGTTTGATCGAATTATCGTTTGAATGGATCTATGAATTGTCGCTTTTGACTATCCTTTGATTATGAATGGGCTAGAGAATCAACGCGAAACAACATGATGGAGACAAAGTGATGGGGAAACAAAAAAAACAAAAAACAAAAAACAAAAAAAATTAAAATTAATAATAAATAAATAAAAAGGGGCGTCACCATGCTCGTTTTGAAAAAAAATTGCCACTAAGACCATGGCGTTTGATCAATAGGCCTTTTGCATTGTGACGTCGTTTACTACCAAGACTAGGATGCTTTGCTTACTTTCTTTTGTTGTATGATTCTCATAAGGTAATAAAAATCTGAATAACAAAGAAAAAATGCAAAGCATTCTAGTCTTGGTAGTAAAATGACGCCATCATGCAAATCGCCTATTTGGAGCCACTTTCCATAACATTTCGGCTGGCTAGTTAATTTGGTAAAAAATACACCCTTAGGTAGAATCGGACAGAGAGAATTTGAGGGGAAATTTTTTCTAAATCAAATCATATTAAGATTTTGAGTTGCTCTTTTAAAAGAGCGAAAAAAGAGTGGGGATCACCGAGTTGGTTCTCGAGTTATAAGAGATCGCATTACGGGGTTCTAGTATTTTCAATTATACACACACATTTTGTTCGAATTATACGTACTTAAAATTTCTTGCAATTGTGAATTGTGGAGAATATCACTAACCAAAAACCAAAACTATACTAAATGATAGATAATAATTCTATCTACTGTTTTAAGTTTAAAAATTCAACTGGAAACTGATTAGAAAATAGGCTTTAAAATACATTCAAGAACTGAAATCGCACGCGATTGCATCCTAACTATATGCGCCTTGCCGTACAAATGTTAAAATTCTGCATGTTCCGAAACGTGGACATATTTTTTATTTCACAAACCGAAAAAATCATAAATAAAGCTTTGAAAATGAAAAAAAGGTGTTGCCGAATTTTTTGAAAAGTTACAAAAGCAGAAACGAGGAAAATCTTCGAAAACGAATCCCCAAAGTCGACCATTTCAGCCATTTCCTTTAGACTTTATCGAAAGAAAACATTGACTAAATTTAGACGTTTTGTTTTTTCTACCAACATTACAGTATTCAATATTTTCCGATAAAAATATTTGCGAAATTTCTTCAATAAGGTATTATTTTTCCTGACCAAAAGTAGAATTTCTACGATCTCGATCTAGTGCCCAGACTTCCCACGGACACACGAACGTTCTTAATAAGAGTGCGCGCGAAAGATGCGCACTATCAACTGTTCGGAACTACCTTAAAACCAGATTTTATATTCAATATCGATAATATTTTAATATAAATAGGTTCATTGATAAATCATTCATACGGTAACCTTAATTTTGACCAAAAGAAGAAACTTACAGTAATTGTTTTGCAAAATTAGAAACAATAGTATCGCCGTCTTCCTCCATTTACGTCAATTTTTCTGAAAATATTTCCATGAAAAACGTAAATCATTTTCAACTTCTTATAATGAAATTTTCTCCATATTTGCAAATATGATGCAGATTCGGTAAATGAAATATGAAATTAAAAAGGGGTCCCTTTGCTTTTTTGGAGTTAAGTAATATTTAGCTTCAGATTTGGGCTCTATTTTACAATTTCACTGCTTGGGCTGTGATAAAATAAAAATCTCTTAAGCTTGTTTTAAGAGCGAAATTTTGCAGAAAGCGCCTTTTCATATATTTGCCTTGTACTTTGAATTAATCCTTCCTTTTAATATTTACAAAAAGACAATATACCTTGAGTTTGAATAATTCTCCAATAAATCTAATATTTCCTAGTGTTCTTCTTCTTCCCTTAAGTTTTTCTTGGTCTAGTTCCTCTTTCTTTAATTGCAGTTCTTCTTCCTAGAGAAAAGTTGTGTAAATAATTTAGATATATATAACAGTTATTCCACGAAATCGAGTTGTACATGAGCTGATAGCCATAGCATAGCATATGTTTGTATTAATTCCTTTGCATTTGATTATACTCCTACGTATTAGTATGTGTGAAAAAAGATAAAGATAAAAGATAAAAGATAGAGATACGTATGGCTATCAGCCATGTACGACAAGATTGAGTGGAATAACTGTTTTATAATATAGACAACGACTGCATGGATCATGAGAAATATAAAATGTCTAGTAGTAAATATTGTATCTTCTGAAAGTTCACCGAAGCGTTTGGCTATTTTGCCGATCCCTCTACTCACGGTATATGAGCTGATAGCCTAGTAGTGGAGTAGCCAATCAGAGCACGCATTTGCTCATATCCAATAGACCTTTTTACCAATATGGCGGCCATATTGATTTATGGGATGCCAAGGGGGCAAATTATAGGAAAATTTACAAAAACTAAATGTATTTTTTTTAAATTATACAAAATACACAACACATGTAGTAAGTAAAAGCAAAAGAACACAATGGATAGTCCGAAATAAAAATATAATACATTATAGCGTCTCCACAGTCTATAGTTTTCTGAGCATTTGCCCCCTGGGCATCCCATAATGTCTTGCTTAAAACAATAGAATTTAAAATGGCCGCCATATCAGTAAAAAGGTCTATTGTCTGTATTATAAATACTATTTGTTATATACACCAACTCAGTTATTTTTTTCTCATTTTTCTCGTGCTCTGATTGAACCGGAGAGGGTATCACGTGCACGTAAACAAGTTGTGCTGTTTCCCCGGCAACAGCTCTGAGCGGGCAACAATATGTTGTTGACCCGTAATAACAAAACCGGAAGTTGTAAACTTTTGCAACCTTGATTGACCTTGGCAAACGCGCTTGAAAAGCGGGAAAACCAGCACTTTTGTCACCTCATTCAGATTTGGAATAAATAATGTGTTATCACAGCTACATGTTGTTTTTTGATAGTTGGTACATAACAAAAAAACTTATTGACTTGGATCGAGGGTGGTGTTAATTAATGCTTTCGAGTAGCATGAAATATCTCATGCGCCACATGTATCAGTTTTCGTCTAAACGCTTTTAGGCAAATATTAACAAAATAAACGTGCTTTAAATATCATTCACTGTAAATTTTGATAGTTTGATAGCTTCGAGTGAGAGCCACATTGTTGTGAGTAAATACGGAGCTTATGCGAGGAAGGCGCTTTTTAATAATTTTACTTTCAGATGAGGCACTTGATCAGGGCTTGAACGAGTAAAAATGCTATTCATTGGAAAGATATTCTATTGCTCTGTCATCCAATCGTTTATAAGCCTTTCTTCGTTCTTTCTGTCACGCCTAAGATCGATTGTAACCAGTTTTCTGACTGAGAAAAACAACTTTTCAACTAAAATAGCAACAAAACAAGGTCAATTGTTTTTTCGAAGTTAAAATAAAACTGGTAACGACCTCGTCCGTGTGTAATCCGCCGTGGAATTGAATTTTGGAACAAGAGCAAAGAGGAATCTCTGAATCTGACGTACCCAAATTCATCAGCTTTTTCGAACTATGTAAAGTGAACATAATAAAAAAAAGAAAAAAAAAGAAAAAAAAAGAAAAAAGAAAAACTCTGAGAGTTTGGGAAACTCTTCCCTTCCTAGAACCAATCATAATATAGTTTCTCACCGATAATCCTTGTTTCAAAAGCTCATCCATTTTTTCATGGATATTGATTTCATCAGTTTTCTCTTTTCCAAATTCCTTCAGACATTTATTCAACAGGATTTTACGGAAGGTTAGAGTTGTGTCTTTACCATCCTTGGATTCTACTTTCACATTAGTCTGGGGATTAAATTATAAAGAAAATACATAGCAATGTGCCCCCTGTGGTATAGCCAGCAAAGTTATTTTTCTATGTATAGGGATTGAATAGTGCAACATTTTCAACATATATATATATATATGAGCAGTGATTTTGTAAAAGAGGTCTTAACAGCTAAGACCCCTTTGATTATCGACTTTTAGACTATACTGGTTTTCTGTTAAACTAAACAGTTGAAATCGAGAAAGAATAAAACATCAGTATGAACAAAGTAATAATAATGATTTTAAAAAAAAAGTCTAAGGCCTTTAAATTGCAACCCACCCCCCTCCACTTTTGTGATAACAATCCTTATCATGTGGTGTTTAGTGACTTAGTATCGGTCTTTATGTTACTTCTAAGCACATAT
>JANTNT010143528.1:2500-10497 GCA_024752375.1 Entacmaea quadricolor
TAGCCTATTTGATTTTTTAGCTTTAACAAACTTACTTCGAAAGCTCTGTGAAGTTCCATTTTTGGAAATTTCATCTTTTTTTATTTTTTAAGTAGATTAATTGATGAAATTAAACCGTATAAGGAGAGAAAGTTTGTTTTTATATTATAAATTTCTTGAAGTTACGATAAAGATAGGAAACTATCTCGATTTTTCATCAAATGTCTAAATTTTCTAATTCCATTTGCTACCCACGTTTCATAGAAAATTGGTTTGCCCCGATTCGTATTAGAGAGTTGTTCCAAAGATCTGAAGACAAGAAATGGTTTATACATGGCACTGACTTATCATAATTGATTTCAGCTCATTTTTTAAGTATTTCAATAATAAATTGATCTTCCACTGGGAAAAGGGTTGATGTGTCTTTTTTGTTAAGATTATTGTTAAAAAATCTGTTTGACCATAGTCTTTAAGCTCTAGATCGAAAAACATTTTCCATTTTCCATGATTTTCGTTATCAAGATACTTTCTCTAACCCAAACCGATTTCAGTGCTTTGTTAAAGGAATCAATATCAATCATTTTCAGACCTCCATTTTCATAGTTACTAATCAATATATTGCGCTTAATCTTATCTCCTTTAGCGTCCCACACAAATTTTAAAAAATCTTATTAATGTCTTCAGTGGCACTGAATAGTGTTGGCAGGGGTGAAAGTATATAAACAAGTTGTGAGGCAATTTTTAAAACCGTAATTTTTCCAAGTAAACTTAGGCGACGTAATTCCCAAGAGCTTAGGCTATTTTTCATTTTTGTTATTTTTTCCTCGTAATTCAGTTTTAGTGTCAGCTCCGGATCAGTTGATATCCAAACTCCTAGCGTTTTGACTTTTTAACGTAGAACCCTTGTTCTACGTTATCTAAATATCCGGAAACGTGACTTTCAGAAGATTTGATGTAATTCTTGAACGTGAATCTTCTTCATTGGCGGTATCCCCTAAAAGAGTTCGATTTTGATTATGCGATACAGCTCCAAATCTAACAATCTCTCGGGATATAGTTGTCTTAGGAACAAACTTTCAAATAATGTAAAAATTTATCTGGGCAAATAATTTTGCTTTGTGTGACTGTACATCGAAATCCTCCATTTTTGAGCCCTTGAAGTCAAATGGCTTAATTTGCATACATACAAAATCTAGGACATTTGATCGCTTGTTGTTATAAGGGCGACGTCCCTATTGTCACGTATAGTTTACGCTAGAAGATTCTAGAAGAATCTGTTTAGTTTTTAGAAGTAGACAGATTTCTAGAAAGATCAATTTCTTTTGTAAGTATTTAGAGTAAGTATAGAAAGTTCTAGAAAATAGATCAGTACGAAAATTCTAGAAACATACAAATAGAACATTACGTAATATTAGAAAATACTAGAATGTTCTGGAAGATCTAGATCTACCAAAACATATATAAGGAGCTGTCGTCAGACAGTTTCCAGTTCGGTGAGCTCAGCTCCCAGCTCCTAGTTCAGTCTTAGCGAAGTCAAAAAAGAAGAAGATCTAACAGTAGAAGATCCAACAGAAGAAGACCAAGATCAAGCAGGAAGACAAGCAGGAAGACAAGCAGGAAGACAAGAAAGAAAACAGACCTTCCAGGCAAGCTAAGAGACATTTTAGAAAGACTAGATTAGAATTAGGTTAGGCTAGGAGTCCTAATTTTCTATCTAACTAGTTTAAAGTACATTAAAGTACATTTCACAGCACTTTGCTGGGTCTACGTGTTTACCCTTGTTACTCGCGCGTAACATTATTCTTATTGTTTTGCCTTTATATGACTATAGAAGCACTTTAAATTGTATTTCTTACCTTTTTATGGCCCAAACCTGGTTAGGAAACCTCGGTATTTTTTATAATGGCGTTATAAGCCTTGGATTCGTTTTCATAGCCTGTCAGTTGACAACTTCCGATTACTATTCCATGTGCCAACGGCCAAGCGCTTACTGAACAGTTAGTTTTAAAGCTTTTTTTGAAGGAGATCATCACCTAAATAGTCTTACGGCTTACTAATGCTGCTGGATATCGTCACAGAATCACGATCTGTAGATCAGAAATATGTGTTAGTTTATAAACAGGAGCTGTGCTTCCACAGGGAGCCCATTTGGCGGGGGAGGGACTAGTTACAAATTACTTTTTGCAGCTGCAATTACTGATTAGCTTAATAAGCTGCTGCACATATGACTGTTTTCTTTTTGCCTTGATCGATGAAGTGTCCAGCTCATAAAATGAGCATATATCCTGCAGCATTTGTATGGAGAACTTTGAGAGTTTAAGGCTGGATACTAGTTCACAGAGATTATGTGCTTCAAACATGATGGGGTGAACGAGACCGACTTCACTAATTACATTCTCTGCAAGTTCTTCAAGGCATTCCTCCTGGAGCCGTGCCTCCTCCTCCTCCTCTTCTGAGTCTTCGTCTTCTAATTGGTCAACATAAGCCACTCTCCTTTTCTTACCTAAGCGCAAAAAAAGCTGATTTGCTTTGATGTAAGCTTTGGTCTTTTTGGCTTTGGTCTTTTTGAAATGTCTATATTTGGTGTAAGGTATTCATCGGAGTTGAACATAAGACAGCCATCAAGATTTCGTGTTTTTTCATAGATTGAGATACGTTGGTAGCATCTACTTTGTGGCCCGTCTGTTCTCAAACAACAAACATCATTTTGGTTAGATAGCCCTTTTGACCTTTATTTAGTCTCTTTCTTTTGACAACCGAAGACTTAAGTGCCCACCCTCCATATGCCAAGGTGCGAGAAGTGCATAGCTCTTCGAGTGACTGGTTTTCCAAAGACGCATCTCCTTGGCCAAGTTTTTCGGCGTATGTCAACATTGCCTTGTCTAGAAGTGTTTTACGTTCAAGTACATATTTATACTTGCCAACATCAAGATGGCGTTGCAGGGATGAAAAATGTTGGAACGATTTGACGCAACCGCTATCAGGACAAGAAAACAGTTTTGTAGATCCCATCTCTTGCTCATCTTCGGAGTTGGAGCTATCAGCATCTTTGGGTTGGCTTCCGCTACTGTTAGCTTTTGCTGCTGGTCTTTTTCTTGTGGTCACCGCTGTAAAAGTGGCCATTGGAGGAGTAGCCTCTTTGATGATGTTGATTTCTGGCAAAGGAATCTTCTTTGACAGGCTAAATTCACTGCGTGCTGTGGTAACATCCCGCGTAGTCTTGTCTTAGGTAAACCTGCTTGATTCCAGGTCTAACAGCTTTGAGTTGACTCACAACATTGTCGGTAATAGCCAATACTGAATAGCTGTCCTGAGTACAACTTTGGAAGACAAGGACCAACGTCAGCATTTCCATCTGGCATTCTCGTTTTGTCATGGCTACTGCGATGTGCCAGGAAATACCTTTCTTTCCGTACCAGTCAGACTGGCTTTCGCGATATTTCCTTGGCAAAAACTTCATGGCCCAGTCTAACACTACAAGTACTGAGGTTGGATCCAGATTGTGGAGGATATTCCAACGGGCTTCATCTTGATTGTTAGCACGCAGTAGATGAGCTTTCCAGGCCAGGATATTTTTCTTGGATTGTGAGACCAAATGCACCATCTCTTTCTTCTCTTCACTATCAATTACCAGATCTTTCAGAGCAGTATCAACTTCATCAAACACTGATGGGAGCAACTCACACCTGTCACATCTGAAGTCTTGCGGGTGGTCTCATTCCTTGGTAAATTCTGAATGACCTTGATGGCTTGGGGCACATGATCTACAATGATCGGGGACTCGCGAGCTTGTTGACACATGTACCTGCAATTATCAGAGATATTTGTCATATTTTTAGTGTCTGTTTTTAGGAGCAATTGAGGTCAGGAAGTATATCTTTTGTGACCGTCATTGAATCCCTTAATGAGTGGCTCCCTAATAAGAACTTTTTAGACAGAAACGCTGTCTTGTATTGTTATTTTCATCAAAAAGGTAAACCGTTTCCCTAGCCTGTGGTGTAAATACATACCTAATCACTTTTAAATAGCACTTTGCCATTTCCAGTTTAGTAATTTGGTTCTTTGACCAGGTGTGACCTTTTCCGAATTCATCTCCAAGCTTTTCGACTATTTCCTCGATCAATATCATGAAACGCTTTAGCGCCATCGGCAGAGAAATAGTCCAGTCCTTGTAGAGACTTCCTCACGGAAGCATTGCACACTTTCAAAACCCTGCAAAGACTGCTTCGGCTCATGGGTTGAAAACAAGTTTCTTGACAATAAGTCATGTATTGCTGCACCACCTGTTCTGGTATCAATGTTCTCACAACATTTGGGACTGTGATCGTTATATTTCTCGACAGTTTCAATGTCTTTTCCCTGAAAGGCAAATCTTGGATAACTTGACCACTCGTGATAAAAGTCAATAAGTGGTCCAGTTTCTCATTTGATACATACATTCGGGTGTTCTCGGTCATGGCTACTGGAGTACCTCTTCCATGAAGCAGGGCGTGATGGCGGGCCACACCCTTCTTGTGCTCCAGTGACTTGCATTGTTAAGACATTCCACAAGAGCTTCAATCAGCTATTTATCGACATTCTCGTCGTCTTCAACAGATGTCTGCGATGATCTGAGCAGCATTTCTGGACTCTCAGGAGCAATTCTGCTAGAGCTGCAATGGCAACCTGTTTTGCTTTGCGCAAATGGCGTCGTTTGGTTCTCTGAGAAGCTTCATCCCATGGAACAGTCAGTTGGTGTCTAATGGGACGTACGTCCCTTGTGGCTAAAAACCGATTTAGCAGCTCTCTCAGTACTGGTTGTGCGTGGCTTTCATCCTCTTTCTTCACCCTCTTTCAACGAGTAGTCAGAGGCTGAGTAAGGTGTTTCAGGTATAGCAGCCGCGGTAATTTATGGGCTCTAGAATGGTGGACTTGGTGCGCTGGCCTTACCTCTACGTCGTCATCCTAATATGTAAATGTTCAGAGAATCAGTTAAGTTGAAAAGAATGTGCCACTCATAAGCGCGGAACGAGATTGTTAATTATCATTCAGTCTTGTGGCGATTTTCCAAACAAATTATTGTCTTGTACTGATAATCTGCACAGAAAAAAATGCATTAATGAGATGATGTCATAGGAGGCATTGACTCATGCTCTTACTAGACTTGGTCAAAGGTGACTAAAGGTTACTTTTTTTAGCATTGAACAAACGTAGCACGCTAAGTATTCACACTAAAAAATAATGTCACCAAAGGACTTAAAATTATTTGAAGATTTTTTTCCTTTCAAAATCATTTTGTGTCGTAAGACTTTTAACTCGTGTATTATATTTAATTTCTATATTTTACATACTTGCGACAACTTAATTCTAAAGCTAAGAGGTTATTGGCTTTTGTTCCAAGTTTCACTCTAACTGAGAAAAAATTTCTTGAATGCTCTACTACTTCACCTAAAATGCCAGCATGAATAAGTAAACGAAGAAATTTTTCAAGCAAAACAGGTGGTACAAACTTCTTACCTAAACAACCAAAATTTGACAAGTGGTCAAAGTTATTTCCTTGTATACTTTTTGGCGACTTCCAATAAGTACTACCTTAAGAGTGTTACATGTAACTTTATGATTGCTTAATTCAACCAGAGTCTGAACAACCTTTAATGCATCCTGTGCCATCAGAAATGTAAAATGACCCTTATGTAGCACAATTATCACAGTTGATCACTCATTTAAATGATTCTCTATATTCTCCAAAGTAATTCATAATCAAATTATGTCTACAATTGACTGAATTTTCCAGAAACACAAGTAGGTCATTTAAAACACCACACTGTTCTTCAAAGTTTCCTTGACGTTTGAATAACTGGTAAAGTTGTGATTTATCTGAATGACTGAAGTAGAGCAAGCAGGTGGCAGGGTAAAAATCTCTTCCAGCTCTACCACATTGCTGGAAATATTCCTCCATTGATGTTGGCAACTTTGCATGGATAATAAATTTGACATATGAATTATCAATTCCCATTCCAAATGAGGAATTAGCAACCATTATTTTCGCTTCTCCACACATCCATTTGTCAAACTACTAGTTTTGATGTCATCTGAAAGCTGCCTATGGTAGATGACTACAGTCTATACCCTTTTTTTAGTTCCCCCATGTATCTTAGAGACATCTTTCGGAAGAACACATTAAACAATCGCACTTTCCCCCTTGTGCTCAAAAATAAATTTTGATAAGTCATCATAAAAGCCATTGCCTTTTTCGATAACATTTAGAGATAAATTATCTCTATAAACTGAATCCACCATAATCTCCCAAGAGTCTTTTCCAAATATATCGCGGACCTGTTCTTGAATCCTCAAGGGAACAGTTGCACTTAGGAGAAGTTTGGAAGCATTAAATCTTGAAAATGATTCAGCAATCTCTTTATACTTAGGTCGAAACGTAGACCCCCAAGCAGAAATGGTGTGAGCTTCGTCGAAGACTATTGTCTCGAGGGTTTCTTGTACATCTAATAGAGAGAGAGCTTCCATTAGCTGGTCATGTAGCATTTCTGGGGTTACATAAACCAACTTTGGCTAAGTTCATTTTGTGGCTCCATTCCACCTATAAACATGCATGAGATGATATTTAAACTGCGTGACCGATCTAGAAGGTCTTCGATCAGCAATCGAATTGGAGAGACCACTATAGTTGGCTTCGATGAAACTGAAGCAGGCAGCATAAACGTTAAACTTTTCCTCCTCCATTCCCCATTACAGACAAAACTGTTTTCGCTGACATTGTTTTTGATATCGTTTCTTTCTGTTTTGGTTCAAAGTTGGCATATCCAAATACGTTTAATAAAACTGTATGGAGAAAATCGTTTGAACTGGTGTTTATGGGGCGCCGATATAGTCGGCATTCTCATTATTTATTTCATTGCTTGTCTTTTTATTTCGATCTTTGAATTTACTTTTATTGTGATTACATTTAATTTTTGGTATAACTCTTGTGAAGCGGTCGAATTTACTTTTATGATCATTTGGTAAATCTTTGGCAATCGCAGGCCCTTAGCCAAGGAGGGTGCACGGGGTGCGTTCGCAAACCCTCCCAAGAAAATGTTTTTTATTAAGGGCTGGTTGTCCATGAATTCCCCTTCGATCGAAAGTGGGATACCTTTGAGATTAAATTGGAAATAAGAAAGCAGATTCCAAAAAAGGTCTGCCTTTTTGAGCTCCTAAGGTAATCCCTAATACATTGAATTTTTTTAATTTTTTAATTAATTGAGGATGAGTTAATCTATTTATAAAAAATAAATAGAGAAGGAATGCTAAAGCCTTTTGAAAGATGGAATCAAGTAAAAAAGTTTTGCTTGGTTTGAGTCATTCTGGGTATTCAAATAAGGTTTAACTTCCTTAATAAAAAACATTTCTTGTTTTTCAAGTTGAATTCTTTTGCAATGTGTTGGTACTGGGTCCATATTTGGGTCTGGAATAATAATCAAATTCTTATGCACAATACTTGCTGATGGCCTTCCATGCTTTGGAGGACCTTTTCCATACAAATAAGGGCTAGAACGTTTTCCCAAGTTGCGAGTGTTATTACTACTCCGACCGGGGATAGCGCCGGCCCTAATCACAGTGTGTTCTCTTGCTGCTTTTTGGTACTGGTAGATGCAAGTTCTATTCGCGATGGGTTTTCGTCTTGATGCTTTTTGGTACTGGTAGATACAGCTAGATTTTGCACATCGGTGTTTGATATATTTTCAAAAGCTTTTAACGCTTCAACAGCACGACGACATGCCAAGGAAAACGGATTTTCCTTCGTCTGGTCCGTCATTTTGTTTTACAACCCACGAGACTGGTCACCAGTCTCTTACTCGGTCAAATCGACGCTCGCAATTAGGCACAGACAGATTCTGCTCAAAAATTCTCAAAAAGTTGCTCAAAAAATCCCCAAAAGTTGCTCAAAAGTTGCTCAAAAAATGAAAAAGTTGCTCATAAAACATTAAAAGTTTCTCAAAAAGTAAAACGAAAACATTATATAAACATATACTGTAGGTGTT
>JANTNT010143750.1:0-10493 GCA_024752375.1 Entacmaea quadricolor
AAGCGCTTAGTAAGTTGTCGGAGTTTAAGGTTCGCTATTTTAGAATAATGGCCGACAAAAGGGAGTTTAAAATAATGTATTATTGTCATCATTAATGTTCATTTGTATTAAACACAATGCTCCAATGTAGGAAGGGTTTCTTGGATATCCACCACATAAATACTAAAAATCTTGTTTTCCATTTATTTCCAGCTTGTAATCCAGAATGTCAACTTATCTGTCTTAAACTTCATAATTACTACCGTTCACTTCATGATGCACCACCTTTGTCATGCGACAACGAACTAGCTAAATCTGCACAAAGCTGGACCGACGAAGAAGCACGTCAAGGAAAGATGTTTCATTCGGAATGGACAGATAAATTCACTGAGAGCATCTCTTGGAAGGGTTGGGGATGGAAGGGTATGGAGAAGATGGAAGGAGCTGTTCCTGGTGCTACAAGGAGTTGGTATTCAGAAATCAAAAATGACTACAACTACCAAACAGGAAAGGGTAATGGTCAAGCAGTAGGTCATTTTATGGCAGTGGTTTGGAAAAGTGAGACTAAATTAGGATGTGGTCTTAATATCAAAGAGAACGACGGAACTTACGTTACAGCTCATTATGCACCAGCTTCACATGCCAATGTTGATTACTTTGAACTCGCCCCTAAAAATGTACTGAAACGAAAAGATCCAGGTATAGAGTTTACTAATAATACTACTGATTGTACTGTCCATTGAATTGTATGCAAATCCTATTTTAAACTTTCGACATTTTAAATCAAATGATTTATGCTCCTTTCTTTATAAAACGAGCCCGGGTAGGCCTTGAATTCTACCTGCATTATATTTTGGTATATAAATTTGCTGCTTGAGGTGAACCATAGCTATTAAGAAGGGCTCTTACGATTGGCATTCCCTACTCGTTCTGTTGCTTTTTCTTCTGTTGTTAAGTTAGGGTTAGCCAAATGGGATAAATCGTATTAGCCGGAAGGGCGTTCCTGCCCTCTGCTTGAGGTAGTGAAGCATAAATTAAGAGGCTGTCTCTGTAATGGTCCTCATAACCGTTTTCAGGGGGGTCCTCTTGGAGGCGAAATTGGTGATTTTTCCGTTTTGAAATTACCGAAATCCTACCAAATTTTAAACCCTCCCAAACGATTCACAAATTAGTGTAGAACTTTGTTCTTCTAGCTGATGGTAGATACAGGTCTTGTTTATAATAACACATAGTCAAAATGTAATTAAAATAGGTTTTACGGTATAAAATATTTATTTTATTTCACTCACTCGACAAGCCTGACATGATAGTCCAAAAATGGTCTTATAAAAAATCAGTACTCAAAAGTTAGACTTGCTACGGCGTTGATACTGTGGTTGTGTAAAGTATAAAGATAGATCTTTCAATTCATAAAAGGAAATTGTGTGGCAAACCGCTTTTGAATGCTTAGGAGCTCAGCAAAAATGGTGTATTTCGAATGCACTTAGTTTTATGTCAAAAGCTCAGAGCAAGATAATCGCCAAATTATTGTTCCTTTTTATTCTATCGACAATGGAAATACTTTTACGCTTGGCAGTTTGAATCCATCGTACCTGTCTTTTAGTATTTTTAAAATCAATTTTAAAACATGACTTGTATGCCTTTTTCAATAGCTAAAAACTGTCAGTATTCGTTAATTGATAATGAATAGTTTTGGCCGCTAAAATTAAGACTCTTCCACTGGCACGATACTTGAATACTTCTCAGTGGACAAGACATGAATATCTTCGTTTTAGAAGTTAATTAAAGTTTGAAAAATACCATCAATTTAAACTAAACGTACCCTAAATAGCGATAAAATGGCCACCAACCTTTCGAAAGTACTTCCCGTTTAGAAGAAATTTCTTGGTTTTTGGGACTTTTCATAGCTTGAAATCACGTCTGTAAACACAGCTGCATGTTGCTTATATACCTTTGTAGTAATTTCAGTGAAATTATTCAATCAGAACACGATTTTGTTCGAGTTTTCATCTGTTTGTTTTCCTTCCATAAAAATGTTGCTTTTCATTTTGTAGCCGCTGACCTACACGACAGCGTAATATAACACAGGGAGCCCAAGCTTTGCTTTACATGCAGGGTTCCCACTCATCTGGAAAAGAAGAATCCCCTGACTTTTCCCTAACCAAAAACTTTTTTTGCAGCGGCGCCACCTAGATAATGAAAACAAATCAAGATTGCGAGTGAAAACAATGCATTTCAACTTTTATGAATTGAAAGATCTATCTTTATATTTTACACAACCACAGTATCAACACCGTAGCAAGTCTAACTTTTGAGTACTGATTTTTTATAAGACCATTTTTGGACTATCATGTCAGGCTTGTCGAGTGAGTGAAATAAAATAAATATTTTATACCGTAAAACCTATTTTAATTACATTTTGACTATGTGTTATTATAAACAAGACCTGTATCTACCATCAGCTAGAAGAACAAAGTTCTACACTAATTTGTGAATCGTTTGGGAGGGTTTAAAATTTGGTAGAATTTCGGTAATTTCAAAACGGAAAAATCACCAATTTCGCCTCCAAGAGGACCCCCTGAAACTCAGCCAAAAAGCGCTTAGCCACCAAACGAAATGCATTTTGAAACTAACCTTATAGGAGGCAACTCACACACAAAGTTTGAAAGGAATCTATTTTTTGACCCAAAACAGCTCAAAACGGTTATGAGGCTTTTACAGACAGCCTCTTAATCATTTATGTGCTCGTAAATTATGGTACTTTTTTTAAATAAAAAGAAAATAAGTTATCATTCTTTATTTTATCATAGATCCTTCCTGTGACATAAGATCTTCAGAAAGAAAAATATGTAGCGAAGATCTGAAGGCTCCATTTGTCACACCTGAACAGTGTTTAAAGGCTGGCTGTTGCTACGACGATATGTTTATGTCTGAGCCAGGAGTAGATTTTTTTGGTGAAAAAGGACGAACTTGGTGTTTTGTACCAAAGGGAGGTCAGTGAATTATATAAGCATATGTTCTCTTGGGTGAAACTTGACAACAAAACATTTTTTTATCGTTAAAAGTGTCTAGATCTTTTTTATGTAAGATGTTTTTGATTATTTCATATAATATTGCTGAATATTATCATTTTCATCCATTAGCTAAATTGATAGATTTAGTCTAAATTTCTCACTTCAATTTCTTACTTTGATATTAATTTAGGTAAAACTGCAGGTTCTACCGGCATTACAGGTAAATTTAGCATTAAAATTCTTTCTTATTACCTAGGAAGTACTGATCTGTTCTCTGTGAGAAGGTAAAATAAGGAACGATAGCTCCATATTTTTCTACACTCCATTTGCTCTGCATCTTTTATGAATGCTTTATTAACCTTTCAGTTGGGTTTCCTTTTTTAATTGCTTATTCTATAGCTCTTTGTTTTATTTACTTTTAATCCAAAATTTTAAAATAAAATATTGTTCTTAAAATAACATGACAACATAAAATGATATAATTTATTATATACATACCGAGATTTTTTAACATCCTTTTTCATGTGAAAATCCACTTCAAAATATTAACTAGCCAATCAGAGCAGCGAAATGTATTTCTCACACGTGCGAAAAGCGTTTCGTCCATTCAGGAGAGACTGTCTAAACGTACCATTGGTTACATTCAACAACAAGTTCTACGAGATTGCTCTGATTTACAGGCATCCCACGCACGTTTAAGTCCAAAGCTTCAATCCCATCTCTTCTGATATGTGATACTCGATCGATGGTGTACAACGTCGACGAATTAAACTCTGTTGTTAAGTTAAATGTTGCTGATTTTGTATGTGTCACTGAAGCATGGTTGTCGAGTGAAATCCCTGACTCTCGTTTCATTTCAAGATTATTGCCTTTTTTGGAACGATTGATCAAGACATGGAGGTGGTGTTGCTGCCTACGTAAAGTGCACCATTCCATGTAAAAGACTATCTGCATTTGAAATGGACAAGGGAATTTCTGAATCACTATGGATTCAACTCAGACCAACTCGTCTACCACGAAACATTTCATTTATTATCAATGGAGTCGTCTATCTCCCAACTTAAGCAAAGGCTGAAGATAACAAGATACTCTAAGATCATGTACAACATGATCACACTGGGATCTTGGATTGGTGTCTCACCAATCATCAAAAATACTTCCCCCACCCACGACAACTTCCACAATTTGGCTCTAGTGATTACTATGCAGTGCTAGTAAAACATGATAATGCAGCTTACCCTAAACCATCCAAATGAGTTATTAAACGCCGCGGCACAAGTGACAGCTGTTTGAGAGCATTTGGGAGGTGGCTAATCTCATATCGGTGGGATGATCTCTTCTCGGAAACATCATGCTTGAAGAAGTTCCATATATATCTTTCCACCAAACTTTGCTGCAGGCGTTTGACGCATTTCTCAGTGTTCTGACCAGGAATTTTTTTCAGGGGGTCAAAGAGCCACCAATCCAAGATTTCAGAAAGTATTCTTTGGATAATTTAAGCGCTATTGGAGGCGCATTAAGTTGAAAATTGTGCGTCATTTCTGATTTTTGTGCGCGAATCCCGCAATGGCGCTGCCTGGTTAGAACACTGATTTCTTCATCTCAAAACAACACGAATGTATAATTCTGATAAACCGTGAATGACTACTACATTAAAGGACTGGATTGCTAAAACACAACAGCTCATATTATAACTCCAGAGTTCAATCACTGAAAAGCACTAACATTGGACGTTGGTGGGATGAAATAAAATATCTTTCTTGAACCTCAGTTAATGAAGAACAATGAATCATTCAATAAATCAATTAATAAATGGCCGAATCAATTAATAAATGGCCACGATACTGCTAACCTTCAGTCACTTTGTGCTAAAGTGAACTAATATTTTGTTGGTTTGACTTCTCATTCACACCACTTTCATCTACTGATATTACTAGTGTTGAAGTAAGTGTCATTCCTGATATCATGTATACGAATACTCATGACGTTTACAGATCACTACGCTCAATAAAGACCGGGAAAGCCAGCGGTCCTGATGAAATTCCAAACAGTGTATGAAAAACGTTCGCATATGAACTTGCACCTCTGCTTTCTTATATTTATAATGCTTCTCAACGTGAGGGTGTCTTGCCATCTGTCTTGAAGACTGCTGTGGTGCGACCTATACTCAAGACTAATACCCCGCAGACCATCGAAGATGATATTAGACCAATCTCATTAACATCACACATAAGTTATGGAAGGCTTAACGCTCTGCAGAATTCTGCCAGACGTTCTTACAGGCAATAGCTTACTTCATGCACATTGCAATTGATGCATTGGACAAAGGGAATTGTTGGGTAAAGTTATTTTTTGCTGAATTCAGAAAAGGGTTTGATCTGATTGACCATAAGTTCTTGTTAAGTAAGCTTGCTAGGTTTAACTTAAATCCTTGTTTATTGTGTTGGATTGCAGCCTTCCTTTCCGAAAGGAAGCAGTATTTCCAATCAATCGTCACCTTATCTATCTCTGAACGCGAGTATTTCTCATGGTACTAAATTAGGCCCTATGCTTTTTGCTATCATGGTTGATTCAGCTTCATCTTGGGGTTCGAACGCTAAGTTTGTTGACGATCTTACCGTTTTAGAGATAATACCTAGAAATTGTCCCTCTGTTATGCAGTACGTCGTGAACGACATTCAAGAATTCGCTTGTCGCCATTACATGCAACTAAATCCTAAAAAATGTAAAACGATGTCGATTGACTTTCTTCAGTATAACAGTTTCATATGCCAGCCCATTGTTATTTACAGTAATACTATCGAGTCTATAACTATGTTATATAGATTAAATTTCTTGGTCTGTTTATTTCCAATGACTTAAACTGGTCTGACCATTGTGGTTGTATACTGACGAAGGACAATCGAAGGCTTTATGCACTGCGTAAACTTAAAGGATGAGAAATACCATCGTCAGACATAGCTAATGTCTATTGCGCCGTAATTAGATCTACATTCGAGTATTCTTCATTAATCTTTTCTATAATTTGCTTAACGACCTCATAGATTTAATTGAGAACACAAAGAGACATGCATTGCGCATTATCTTTCCACAGAAGTTGTATAAGGAAGCACTAGTATAATCTATGTTACCAACACTCAGCATTAGGAGATCTAATGCCTGCACGCACTTTATCAATCAATCAATCAATCAATCAATCAATCAACCAACCAACCAACCAACCAACCAACCAACCAAACCAACCAAACCAACCAACCAACCAAATCAACCAAATCAACCAACCAACCAAATCAACCAACCAACCAACCAAATCAATCAATCAATCAATCAATCAATCAATCAGTCAATCAATCAATCAATCAAACCCTCTTTCTTTGATAGCGATAAAACGTTTGAAAAAAATCGTACCAGAAGTACAAAAAGCTTGTTATTTAACAATGGCTAAAGGTTCTACGGGATTTGAGCATTTGGAAAAGTCAGTTGATGACTATATCATCCAGCAAAAAAATTAAAATGCAAGAGCTAAAACGCGAGAGATGTGAAGCTATTCATTCAATTTCTGAGAGAAAATCAAATTAAACAACAACAACAACAACAACGTTAACAACACAACAAAGTCTATCGTCGTCAGCAGCACGACTATTTAAAGGAGCTGTATTTTATGGTGGCAATTTCCCTATTAACAATAATTCTACATGTGCCTCATCTTCAACAGAAGCACAGAAACAGCACTTTTAAACGTCACGCGTATATTTGACTCCTCAGAGGAAAACGATAGTCCGCCTTTGACAAAGTGAACAACTTCATTAACAAAAGTGCGTTGACTTATTAGATACCCTGTAATTGTATATATACGTACTTTTCTTCATTTTTATCATATTTAATGAATGAAAATTTACAAGTCTAAGTTATTGTTATTATGTTTAAGTTATTGTTGTGGTAATATTAATATTTATCCAATTCAGCTTTTTTTTTTTTTTTTTTTTAATTTCAATCAGCTTAATGAGATTACTTTTTTTAAAAGGTTTGACAAGTAATTTGTACAAAATTGTCATAAAATGCAAATGAATCGCTTGAACAGAATCTGGAAAACTTCAGTATGTATATAATAAACAAATTTCTTCATGGAAAGTCCTTTTGTACGACATTGACTCACTCGTTAGTTTTGAATCTGAAATCTCACTCGTTCGCTCCGCTCACTCGTTCGATTTTAGATTCATCACCAACTCGTGCGTAAATCTCGTACGTCAGCACTTTCCATGAAGAAATCTATATATCTGCAATATTCAGACTTGACCTTTTTTGCCGGAAAATGCTAATAATGAGTTACCTACCAAATCTATACTGTAATTGCCTAGCAGCTAGTTGCTCATTATCTTTTGTTTATCACTGAATCAGAAACTGGAAAGACAACCGGTTCGACAACAAGTAACACGACAGGTGCAGGTTAGTGTTCAACAGTAACAGATCATACATAACTATACTTCACAGGCTCATTATTTTTGGTTTATCGATAATTAGAGACAGGCAAAGCAGAAAAAGAAAAAGAGACTGGGAGGACGAATGGTACAACGACAAGTAATACGACAGGTGCAGGTATGATTGTAACTTACTGTTGATATTGTTCAACAGTAAGAAAAATAATTCACCGGCTCATTAATTTTGGTTTATCGATAATTAGAGACAGGTAAAACAGAAAAAGAAAAAGAGACTGGGAAGACAACTGGTACAACGACAAGCAACAGAACAAGCACGGGTACGGGTGTGGCTGAAGGTGCAGGGGTAAACACCAAAGAAGAAAATGCTTTGGGTACAGAGACAAAACAGCCGGGAGCTGTGGGAGGGACTGTTGAGGGTGGTAAAGTTTTCAAGGAAATTAATCAGGAAAATCAAACCACAGGAACCACTGAACAAGGTGCAGCGGTAAACACAAAGGAGGAGAATGCTAAAAATACGGACACAAAACAACCTGGAGCTGTAGGAGGAACAGTTGAGGGTGGCAAAGTCTCTACAGAAACTAATCAAGAAATTAAAACGGCAGGGGCAGGTGAGACACCTGGTGAAGTAGGTAAAGAAACAACTGAAGAAACTGCAAATACAATTGCACAGAAACCTGGTCAGCCCGAAATGATAAACGAATTAAAAGAGAAGGGTTTACTTAACAATAAAGGTGAAGAAGTAGTCAATAAACAGAACCAAAATACAGGAAAGCCAACTGACGAAAACAAACAAGAAATACTTCAAGAGCTTGAGAACAAGCATATGTTGAATAAAGAAGGTGAGGCCATGCTCAAAGAAGAAAACCAAAAAGGTTTGATCAAAGAACTTGGACAAAAAGGATTATTAAGCGAAGAGGGACAAAATATTCTCAATAAAGAAGGATCAAATGGATTTTTGAAGAACATAGGTCATGTCAGTCAAAGCAGTACCGGAGCAACAACAAGTATTGGTGCAGGTGTTAATAAGGCAGCCCAAAACGTTATGCAAGAAATTGAAAGGACGCCAGAGGGTCAAGCTATCGTGCAAAAACTCCAACAACAAGGTCTTTTAAGCAGTGAAGGCCAACAAATAGCGACAAGGATACAAACAGGACAGGCAAATAACGTTGTTAACAATCAAGGTAATACTTAAACCAAATACAGTATTAGTCATTATTGTTGTTATTTTGTCAGTTTTCGTTATTATAAATAGCATAAATAAATCCAAAACGTTTATGTGGGCATAATGTTTAAATGCAATTAAACGAACGAGAAGAACTTTTGTTTAATTTATCGACCGCTCTCCGGCGGTCTTTATCAGCAATGAAACAATAATAAGGAAACATAATAATAAATAATAATAAAATTAACAATTAAAGCATTGAAAATAATAATAAAAATAATGATTACGACGTTAATTTGATCAAAAACCGAATGTTATCATATGAACAACAAAGTCATTGATAAGCTACTATATTTCAATGAAAAAACCTGACTGCAATTCTAAGAGTTTCAACAGACAATTGTTTTTATGAAGATTTTGGAAGGTGTACTGATATATTAAGCACATCATCTAATAATACAGCATATTCAAGGTGTAACTTGTAAATTTCTGTCATTACTTTTCATAAATTTCACAGGTGTTACTGAAGTCAATAACGTACCTGCAGTATCACTGCCTGCCATGCCAATGCAAAACAATGGAATGTGTGGTAAAACTCTTTTTTTCTTTTAATTTGACTAAGATACAGTATAGAGTGGTTTTCATTAACCCGTGAAACACACTTTAGCGTATTACACTTTATCACACTCTAAGTGGATTGTTTTCTATTGTAACTATTTGACTATTACACTTTAATTAGTGCATTTTGTTTCACGGGTTAATGAAAACCACTCTATTAGGTGCAATGTAAATTTTAGTTAAAAAAAAATGTCGACAAATAAATTAGGTATAGTATCTGCCAATTTCATCGTAGCGTTAAAATGCTCATCGTTTCCTCAATGATTACGATAGGGTCGTAGGCTTAACCTTCTGACAAGACAACTGGGTTTGTTTCATATGTACGATGATTCATGTACCCGAGGCTAGTCTTCGGGTTCTTCTGCTTTCCTCCCTCCATAAAAATCACCATATGAATTTTGTATTTTGTCTATTTAGTCTATCTAATATGTCTGTCTGCATACCACAGTATGCTTTTCATATGGGGTAATTGGCTCTCTTCTAACCTATTAGATAGTACAGAATTAAGATTTTATTTATAAACGGTTCATATAAATGTATTTGTTTTCAGTTGTACTTGATATAGGCTTTCTTATCGATGGATCGATGGCAGTTGGTGGCGATGTCAACTTTAAACAGCTTCTTAATTTCGTTTGGAATGTTATCCAGGCTTTTATAATCAGTCCCACGAGAACAAGAGTAGGAATTGTGTTGTCCTCCCTAGAGTCTTTTGCTATATTTAATTTCCACACTTACTACGACAAATCGAACATTCTCCAGGCCATCAACACTATCCAGTACCCGGGCACAGATGGTCCTGGTACATATATTGGTCGCGGTCTTCAAGTTGCTAAGAACTTTCTGTTTCGTCAGTCCGGAAGAGAAAATGTTCCTCGTGCTTTGATTGTTTTAGCAGCAGGACTTTCTCTCGATGATGTTATTAGTCCTTCGATCGAGCTTCGAGCGATGGGAGTCGATATCTACTGTGTTGGTGTTGGGTATAAATACAGCAAATTGCAGCTGCATGCGATGGCAAGTTTTCCTCATTCAGAACATATATTTGGCGCTGCGATTCCACAACTTGGTCTTATTGCACAAAACGTTGTTACCAAAGTTTTAAAAGGTATAGCTTATAAAAGAAGGCTTAATTCCTTTTTTTATGACAACAAAACTGTTTCTTTGTTATACATATATCTAACTGTAAAAACGTTATAATAATAATAATAATGATGATGATGATGATGATGATGATGATGATGATGATGATGATGATGATGATAATAATAATAATAATAATAATAA
>JANTNT010143861.1:0-10492 GCA_024752375.1 Entacmaea quadricolor
GTAATTTACCTATTACGCTATATGCCTTATACGTCTTTTGAGCCCATCCCACATGGCGTACTCGCTTACTCCTTCTGAGTTTTACTGTTGACAGCATGCAGGAAGTGTTGTACAATGTTCACATGAATCCACTTGCCAAATTGTGACAGGTTCCCTACAGCTCAAAAATTATGTACAGTCCTTATGTCCAAAAGTACATGGGCACGAGTGATTGCTTGCAGAGTGTCTAGTATAAAAGGCCCATGGGGTACTCTCTCAAAAAATGAATAGGGGTACTTGACAGATGGTTTTGAAAATGACCCTAAAAGGTATGCATCAATTAACTCAGGTACTGATTTCAGACCCTAAAAGGTATGACCACATTTTAAGGGCTACCATGAATGCATGCCCTTTTGTGGTTAACAGTGGCAAAAAATTTAGGGTTAGCAAGAAACATGGAGAAAGAGGAAAGGCAATTTGAGTTCACAATGAAAGGGGTCAGCTAGAAAATCTTGAGTAAAGTTCGAAAACTGATCCTAAAAGGTACGGTGTCAGCTTGAGACCCTAAAAGGTATGCAAGAATCTTATTTTCGATCCTAAAAGGTCCGTTGAGCACCCCAACCATTTTTTAAGGGATTCCCCCCCGGGAATGGGGTCTCCTTTGATCTCCTCTTCCCTTACCACCCTCCAACACACTCCATTTAGTCACATGCACCGTGCTGACAAGGCCCAATACAGGCCAAAACAGCTGTCCTTTTTTTAGTTTAGCTGCCTCTCTTTTTATGAATAGACGTTGTAAAAGGCCTCAGTGCAGTCTTCTTCTCTCATTACACGTTTCAAGACTCGTAATTTAAGGCTTACC
Organism: Entacmaea quadricolor; assembly: GCA_024752375.1. Taxonomy (NCBI): domain Eukaryota; kingdom Metazoa; phylum Cnidaria; class Anthozoa; order Actiniaria; family Actiniidae; genus Entacmaea; species Entacmaea quadricolor. The sequence goes on from JANTNT010143861.1 coordinate 842, forward strand.
TATTACGCTTTCCTTACACTCCATTTGCCTTTACATTTATCATTCATTCAATACTGAATATTATTAACTGAATGTTATGGACTGCGTCTATAAATAATCCTGAAAATTTCGAAATTGTATAAGGTTTTTGCTCTTACTTCTCATTTTCATCATCGTCATCTATCCATTTAGGATGGCTTTGAGCAACATTATCTCTGTTGGATTCAAAGTCATCTTCCTGCATAAAAGATCAAAAGCATACCATGATCCATTAAAAAGAGCATTATTACTATATATGTGTTAAGATTCTATTATTTAGACTGAACATACCTCATCTGAGTTATATTCTACGTCGAATGATTTACTAGTATTTTCTTGGCTAGAGAAGATATCTAGATTTTTAGCTTCTCCAAAGAGCAACTTTTCTAAATCTTTTTCGGCGTCTTTGCCATCATCATCATCGTTATCTATTACTGCCTTTTTCTTCTTTATCTTTTTATCTATGTCTGGTTCAGTTAGTTCAACAATTCTCTTTGCCTTTCTTCGAAGCATCTTTACAACAAATAATTATTTTAAAACAGCAAGCCTTGTGTTGGCGCATCAAATACCACGTGAGAAGGATATTGTTTGTTGACGGGGGGAGGAGACAGTAGAATTTTTACTCTTTTGAAATCGCAAAAAAAAGAAAATCAAAAACAACAATCATCAAGATATTATCCTATTGATTTATCATTATATTTATCCTATTTGTGATAACGTAATGAGTTGAACCGTAATTTTACGTAGAATGAATAAAGAGAAAACAATTTTACGTAGTTTGTTTTCACTTTGATGACCAGCCCTCCCCGCATGGTAGTTAGTTGAAATGATGGCGTTGAGCGAGACTGGTTGAGCAGCGAAGTGAAGTTGGTAGGTCAAAAATTTTTCACAAACGTACGGTACGCATAAATACTTTTGGCCTGAAGTTTCTTCAATAAATGTCTAACGTGTTAGGACTTCGGAAGTGCTGGTCAGACTTGGCTTTATACAGTAACAGCATCGATCAAGTCGAAAAATGTTCAGGTCGGATAGGTGACACCGAAGAGACATTATGTCTTGAAGAATTTGAAAAAAGAAAAGAACGTCAAAAGATTTCAGTTGAAGTCAAAGAATCAACATTTAATCTGTTTGACTTTCTTCCCGACGAACTAATAATGGAAATACTTTCGTTTTTACCATTGAAAGAATTGTGTTTAACTGTACCACTTGTATGTAAGAAGTGGAAAGGCTTTGCAATATCTCCAATACTATGGCAATATTTGGACTTTAATGAAACAAAACACCTTACTACTAAGGCTTTAACCTCTATCATTTGCACAAAATGCCCAATCTTAAAAAGACTTAGTTTGAGATGTAGAACTGAGCTCTCACAATATGAGATGCTTGCTATTGCTAAGGCATGCCCATTGCTTCAGCAATTGACTTTAGCATTTTGTGGTCAAATAAATGTAGCAATTATTTCTGCATTTGCAAAACACTGTTTTAATTTACAAGACATCAATATGGAAGGTTGTGATATCACTGATGACTGTTTAGCTCAGTTAACTGATCTACCACTCAAAAAGCTTAGTGTGTCTCACTGTGTACATTTATCAGATGATGGCCTTAAGTTGATCACATCAAATTGTAACTATTTAAAGTCCATTAATTTTGATGGTATCCAATGGATTACAGATGATGCAGTTTACGTCATGGTGGAAAACTGCCAGACACATTTAGAGAAATTGTGGTTGGATGGTGCTAATATAACAGATGACAGTGTGAAAGAAATTACAAAATGTATAAATCTTAAGTAAGTATTTTTTTCTCTGCTCAAGTACGTTAAGGCCTGGGTCGGGGGTTGAATTTGACCAAAACACATTTTTGCATCTTATAAAGTGAAATCTTGGTTTAAATTCTTCAAACTTGGCACATCGATAGAAAATCACATGATAAAGAACCTTAACTACATTTTTGGGATTTTCATTGACCACGTGACCCGTTTTCGTAAAATATTTTATGGAAACTTATTTTTAAAACGCGGTGATGAGTTTTAACCGTACTAAGACGATAATAGGCTTATATAACTTTAATTATAAGGTGCTTTCAAACTACAGTTGGAGAATCTGTTTTTCATCTTCTTCTAAAGAGATATTTCACAAAATAGGTCATGTGACTAAATTTCCACCTTAATATCTCTTTAACGAAAAGACATAACAGCATTCTCCAGCTGCTATTTGTTTCTGTTTGGTCAATTATATTTCTACCCTTGATTCTCTTGAGCAAATGAAACTTGTTACCGCATTTTAATTTTAGTATTTTTGTTGAAAATGATGTCACAGACCACGTGATCAGTGTAAAAGCCATAGCAAAACATTAAGGATATCAAAACTAGCTAACTGTGTGAAAACGACTTCAAAGTTATGTTTAATAAAGCAGTAAGATAATAAAATGTCTAAAATTGTTCTGAAGGTCACTCAAGGTCAAACCCTGGCCTTAACATGCTTGAGTGCTGATTTTGGCTCATTTGCATAAATCAAATGCTTAGTAAATTAAACAAACTTCAACAAGAAAGTGTTGGTGGGTTGGAGGTTAATAAGATGTCAGTCGGTTGGTAGATTGTCAGAGTAAATTTGTTGACCAACAGTCTACCACCAACCTACCAACAATTTTGGGGTCATATTCTAAACTACCATATCACTGCCAAAGCAGTTATAAATCTGAATCTATTGTATGATACAAGTTTTAGAATTATAATATTGCTTAATTATTCAAAAATTAAAATTTATCAGTATAAAATGCCCCACTAGCAAAAGAAAGTAAAATGTGGGAACCTTATTCAATTAAACAGAGTTAAGCCCTATATACACAAGTCTGGCTAGAAAAATTACTCTTGTTTATTGTATTTTAATTCATTTGTTCATTTGTTTGTTCATTCCTTGGTTTATTAATAGACCCCTTGGGCTAATTCCCAATCTGGGGAGCAGATAGGAAAGCATTAAACTGAAATGGATTAAAGGAATAAGAATTGCACATCTAAATACTAGAAGTTTGTTAACAAACTTGATCTGTTTGTCCAGAATAATAAAATCATCATCTTAACAATATCTGAAACCTGGTTGGACTGATCAGTTGAGGATGGAGAATTCACTATCTCTGGCTACCAAATTGTAAGGAAAGATAGGAATCAACATGTAGGTGGTCTCATGATTTATTTGCATGAATGACCATCCTATGAAGTTTTAAGCTATCTTCCTGATTTAGAGATGATTGTTGTCCACATTAAACTCCCATATTCCCATTCTCTTAGTTGGAACTGTTTACCGACCACCTGACTGTTCAACATTTTATGATACCTAGTTTTGCAAAGCGGCTTAAATAATCAAAGGGTATACAAAAATTACAATAATAGTTTTAAATTAACATGTTTGGTTTGTTGGTTTAATTATGGTTTCTCCCAAAGAATGTGTAGTGATTCTTTAAGTTTAAGACTAATGCCCAAGGGAGTGCTATCTAAAATCTTAAAGCAGTCACTATAATTGCACCTAGAATGACAATGCACTGAACTAGATGTTATATATATGTGAGGCTTTTATATATCTGTCTCTGAATTCTCACATGGTTTCCTAAGTTTTCTAGTTTAAGTAACACAGAAGTGCTTGCAACAAATTCTAAAATGCTTTTGTAAGGATGATCTTGACATCAAAGTTGTATTTACATCTTTTAAAATAGGCATTTTATTTAGTGCTAAAGATCCCAAGAGGGCTCCATGCAGGTGAGGTATACAAATTTTCCTGTGCAGCCAGCTATAACAGAGAGACAACTGGACATCTTACCACACTTGTATGTGAGCATTTGGTGATGGATAAAGCCTCACATATATATATATATTAACATCTTTCAAGTTCAGAGTATTGTCGTTCTAGGTGTAATAGTGACTACTTTAAGATTTTAGATAGTGAACATTAATCTTAAACTTAAAGAATCACTTCACATTATTTGGAAGAAACCATCATTAAACAAACAAACCAAACATGTTAATTTAAAACTATTATTGTAATTTTTGTATACCCTTTAATTTGTTTACATTGATTGTTTAAGCCACTTTGTATGACTTCATCATCACTACACTGAAGATGGAAGACGAACTCCTGAAACATGTCTGTTTCTTTTAAAGTAGTCTTTTTGACTTCAAAATTAATTTATAGTTGTTTTTATAATAATTGTTTTTCTTTTGGTAGCCTTGGTTGTAGGGAAGTTAGTTTGTTTCTTTAGATATTCCAACAGCGTACATTCTATCTTCTGTATATTTACTTTTTTTTTTCTATCTTGCTGTAAAATCATTGAAGTAAAAGTAAAGTAAGTAAAGTAGAAGTAGAAGTAGAAACAAGCCACAGAATTCTACCCCTGTTTCCCAAGAATGAAATTAATCTATTAAGCCATAAGCATAAGTAGAAGCAAATTCACCTAGCTGATGCAAAAACTGGCTGACTGTGCAGTTTTTTAAATGATGAATATTTGATGTTTCATGTACAGGGTAATCAGCTTGTCTTTTTGTGATAATCTTTCTGATGAAGTACTCACATGGATCAAACAAATGAAAAAGCTACACACTTTAAGACTCAAAAAAGGAGTTGATTTCTCTGCAAAGGCCTTAGAGAAAATGTTTTTTGGTCTGCATGTGGATTTAATGGATAACAAAACTGGTCTCTTACATCTCTATCTTCCAGAGTGTTCAAATATGGATGATAAAGCTATCAGAGCTCTTGCTGAAAGGTAATATCTTGATCTTCTTTATACCCTTCCAAAATAAATTTTGATTTAATTTATGTATTACATGAGTTTTAATTAATTGTACAATTTTTACTGGAATTGTTTTTTGTATTTTAGTTGCCCTAATCTCCTCACTCTGGATCTTTCCTGGTGTTGGGATGTTTCTGACCAAGGATTTAGTCACATTGTACTAAATTGTAGTAATATGCAAAATATGATAATTTGTGGCATGAGAGAAATTGTGGGAGAGTGTCTTGTTGACCTTCCAAAGTTGATGCCTCATCTAGAGTATTTAGATGCTAGTCAGTGTAACAAAATGTCAGATGAAATACTCTTTGAGTTAGTTGACACTGTTCCTAAAATAACTGTCATAAATTATTACTGTGAAAAAATTCAACCAAAATCATTGTCAAAACATGGATATTGATACAAGAAATAAAAATGTCACGATAATTATGTCATGCAGCTAAAAATAATACTTTAAGTATGTACAGCATTAAAATTGTGTTATATTTAAGTGTATTTGCATCATTTGGGCATAAAATTTTGGCTACCCCACATTTGTATTCAATTATATTTTGCTTAAATACCAGCTGTCTGGTGCACTAACAAACTGACCAATCACAGGATCTTTTATTTTGATGTTTAGCAAGGCGGCCCTTATCCCCAGTTCTTTTTCAGACAAACATTGTCAAACAAAGTATTTTAGTTTTGACATTTGATTTGCTCTTTGAATTTTGCTATGGGAAATTAGAATAACAAAACAAGCAACTTCTGGGTTTGAGGCTAAGCCCGCATGTACTGGAGTTTTTTGTTTATTTGTTTATACATATATTTATTTATTTAATGATTTGCCAAAAAGAAAGGTGCAGTACAACAGGGTACAAGGTCCCCTGCTAGGCACAACACCAAATCCCATCCCCTAAAAACCCTCATCCCCTCCCAAATTAAATTAAATTAAATTAAAAAATGATTAGTAAGAGCTCAGACACTAAGGGTGGTCACCGCCAGAGTTTCTTTACATCCCTCCAAAAAATAAAATAATAAAATTGGAGCCACCTTAAAATGTACCATGCAAATTACTGATTTTGATCCCTTAAGGTACGTTGAGCATCCCCGCCCTTTTCTGATTGTAATCTCCAGTCCTCCCCTGAAGGGGCTTGTTCGTTTGCTTTCGTGTGAAGAAAAGTTTTCACTTATTTCAAAGTGGACAAGAGCACAAAATTAAAAATACCATTGCTAAAAAATCGACGTGAATTTCAAACATGCCGAAATTCCGAATGCACCATTAAAAGCCTAAAATGTTTGAGCATCTACGTTGTGCTTATTTCAGAAATATCCGAGGGTTTTTGACGAAAGAAATTATTGGAGCAAATATTGGAGTGTGTATATATATATATGTTTTTTTTTCAATAGTATCTAGTTATATTGTCAAATTGTATCATTAATTTCTTATTAGTATTAGTTTACGATTCAAGTAGCCAACTGTGAATTACCTACATGTAGAGATATTCACAATTGTAGTTTCAAGACAAAAATAAGTAAATTACTTCACTATATGTGAAGTTTCCATTAGGATCAAGTCTAGAATTTCTTTGTACGCGTGGGAATCATAATAAGATATATAAATACGTTTCTCCCACGTTAAATTTAAAATTTTATTCCTAGCTTTCGGACAAGTCTGTCCATCATCAATACAAGGAAAGAATAACGATAATTACAAGCGTCAATTCTAATAAAACCACAGGAAGACCAATGCCGCAGGAGAAATAATATACGACATTGGGCTTCCTGTGGTGTAATCTAAAATATATAGGAGGCATTGGGAAAAGGGTTTTTGGTTTGAAAAAAATAGAAAAACATTATGCACGTACTTTTAAATGTTTGCTTATAAAAGATTGTAGTTTTATCTACCTTTCTGCGTGGTTTTTGCTTTTGTTTAGGCTGATTTAAGGCTGTTTTTCAACTTTCAAAATTTGCTGGGTTTTAACCCTAACCCTAACCCTAAACCCTTTGTCTATTGTACACAGGAATCCCATTTATGATAACACGGTTTAACACGTACGGCTAAATATATTTTATTAAAGGGTAGAAGTCGTGGAATGTATACATGGAGTTTAATATCATTATCAGTTTTATCTCTAGAACTTATTATTTTAAATACATTTAAAGCATTCCTTTTTAGATAAACGGAAAAAAGATTTTCAAATAAATTTTAAAGATTCAATTTTGTTTTTGAAATTTAATTCAATCTAGTTTTATTTTAAAACTTACGAAATAGAGCTTGTAAATTTCTAAATGAAACCGTGGACAGCTGTTTCGGCCTGTTGGGCGTCGTCAGCACGGTGCATCTAGAGAACTGGCTGGATCCCACCAAAAAGTATCACATAAGAAGAAGTAGGCAATTAAGCCATGTGGGATGGCCTCAAAAACGTATAGGTATAGCGTAATAGGTAAATTACGAGCCCTAAACGTATCAATGACAGAAGAAGACTGCCTTGAGGCCTTTGACAACTTCTAGTCATTTAATAGAGAAAGCCAAACATATCGTGGTCTGAACAAACTCTACAAGGGAATGAACAATGTACTGGATCAATTCCTATGGAAATGAAAATTGTAGATAGTAAGAGATCTAATAAGGGGAAAGATAAGGAGAAGGCAAAGAAACCGCGTCAGTAATATGTACGTTTAGGTTTTCTTGTATGATTCATAGCTATATGTAAATTATTTTCGTTAACGTACGTGGTGTTGGGTCAAGCGTGAAGCGCAACATTGTTTGTAATGCTGTGCGTCAATGGAATGTTGTGTTTGTGCAAGAGACTTAAATATGTAATGTGAAGAAGGAGGAATTTGAGAGTGTTTGGGAGGGTAAATGTTATTGAAGTTTTGGGGGAATTAGGCAGGCCGGGGTTGGGATATTATTTAATAAGGACTTTGATTGTAATGTACTTGATGTGAGGAGAGATACGTATGGGCGAGTAGTGAGTTTGTTGGTTGTTTGGGGCGGGGTTCGTTACACGTTAATGTGTGTATGCGCCAGTGTTAATTTGTGAGCGTCGTGATTTTTTTCGTGATGTGTTTCCGAATTCTTTATTTATTATTGGTGGTGATTTCAACTGTACGTGACTGTGATACAACGTGCTTGTCGGGAGCGAATAAAGGGGTAAACCCGGGGGCGATTTGATGTTGGCGTTGGCTTTGAAGGAAATAGACCGGTATTTACATGGGTAGGACAGGGAAGGGGTACTGGACTAGATCGTTTTTATGTTGGGAGAAATTTAGTTGGGAAGACTTCGGAGTACAAGGTTGTACCTTTAGGAATGTGAGATCATGATGGCGTGGGTTTTTCTTTGAAAGGGGATGGGGTTTTCCTGGGGGAGAGAGAGGGGTCTTTGGAAATTTAACAATGGGTTTTTAAAAGATGAGAATTTTGTAAGAGAGATGAGGGACTGGTACGTTGCGAGGTAAGCTGGGAGGTATAAGGAATGTAGTGAATGGGTGTGTTTTAAGGGGGCGGTAAAACATTTTTGTCAGGTGTATGGGAAACGTAAGGCAAGGGAGGTTGGGGGGAGCGGGATCGCTTGACTAAAGAAATTATTAGGTTGAAAAAGTGTTTGGGAAGGGGAGTGGATGTTGCGGAGAGAATTTGTGAGCTAGAGAGACAATTAAGGGCTTTAATAGAGAAACAATGGGAGGGTGTGAAAGTGCGGAGTAGAGTGCAATGGATTGAAGAAGGGGAACGACCGACCAGGTTCTTTTTTAGTATTAACCGGGCTCATGGGAAAAATAATTATATTGGGGATGTAAAGAATGAGAGGGGGGTGGAATATAGTGAACAGTGTGAAAAGTTGGATATCATCAAGTCGTTTTATGAGTCATTGTTTTGTCGTGAGAATGTGGATGTTGATGTTCAGGATGATATGTTGGAATTGTCGAAATAAATATGTGAAGAATCTGGAGTATTGCGATGGTTTGCTGAGTGATGAGGAGTTAGAATGTGCTAAGGGTATGGCGAGAGGGAGAACACCGGGTGAGGATGGTTTATCGTTGGAATTTTATGTTTTGGTGATTTATTGTTTCCATTTCTGATCGTATTGGGGGAAGATTGTTTTGAGAGGGGTAGAATGCCGATATCTTATGTTCGTAGTGTTGTTCGTTTGGTGTTTAAGAAGGGAGTCGGACGGATCTGCGGAACTGGCGCCCAAATGTGGATTATAAAATCATAGTCAGGGCTTTAGTGGGTAGGTTCAGTAAAGTTATAGGGGAAGTAGTAGGGGAAGATCAAACTTGTGGGGTACCGGGGAGGTCTATTTTTCAAAATTTGATTTTGGTTCGGGATTGTTTAGATCATATGGAATTGGTAAGGGAATCGGGAATTTTGTTAAATTTAGACCAGGAAAAGGCTTTCGATGAGGTGGATAGGGGTTTTTTGGATCGTGTTTTGGCTAGGCGTGGTATTGGGTCGAGGTTTTGTAATTGGATGCGTGTCTTATATGAGGTAGCGAGTGCGAGAGTGTTATGTAATGGGGAATTAACTGGTGAGGTTTTTTGGGAAAGGGGATTCGTCATGCATGTGTGTGTTCGTCTCCAATGTTGTATGTGTTAGTAGTCGAGTCTTTAGCATGCGGGGTTAGGACAGGAGGGTATAAGGGGAATTCTGGTGCCGGGGTCGGAAGAAGTGATGACGCTTTGCCGGTGGACGACCGACGCGAAGAATAGCTTTTTCGAGATATCATTGAAACAGACTCCAACTCTTCAGTGAGCCTTTGTTCTGCTTTACTCGGAATTCCATTGTAGTACGTGTGTTACTAATGTTTTATTAGGAAACCATTTCATACAATTTATGGTTTTCAAATGGGTCCTAATTACAACATAAATAGT
>JANTNT010144083.1:0-10489 GCA_024752375.1 Entacmaea quadricolor
TGTTCGAAGACACAAAATTCCGATATATTAATGACTAAAGTGTTCGTAGTTCGAGGTGCGATTTTTCTTTTTTCTTTCTTTCTTTTTTGGAAAACAAGCTTAAAAATCTTGGTGCATATTATACATGGGCGCGCATTATACATGGGCTTTTATGGTACCCTCTCAACCAATCATAGTACAAAAAAATGGATTTTGACAGTAACAAAGTATACACAAGCATGTACTGCAGAACTTACAGCATATGAAGCCAACAGAACTGAAGTCTCTGGTGGACAATAAATTGCGTCATTTAGGATAGCTTCCTTCACTTGTAAATAGAACATCCTCTGCAATGATATAATATACTATCCTCAAGGGACTGTTTATTGGAGATGTTTTCTTATGAGCGAGAAACATACTGTACCGTGACTCTTAAATGGCCTTTGTGTTCAAGCACTGTGATTGGATGGTATCTGTTTTCTGGCTTTCTGATTGGTTCAGAGCAGAAGCCATGTAAGAGTCATGGTACCATACATTTCACATGCACACAAAAACTTCTCTATAGGAAGAGGGAGGTGTGAAAAATTGATTAACTTCATAATCCCAGGGTTGGCTGGCCAGTTGCCAGTCATAATGACTGTCCAAATTCATTTTAGCTTGGGCAGACATTGTTTCTGTCAGTCAAAACATTTTTACAACATATTTTGTTGGCTCATCACCATGTTGAATTCTGATGACCTGACATTTATAGCCCTGTGTTGCCTGTTTTATTTTGAAACATTTCAGATTACCTCTGCAGGCCTCAAAATAAAGTACAGTCAGTGGATAATGTCAAGAAATGTCATCATAATGTCATCATAATGCCTTTATCAAGTAGTTTAATAATTGAATGTGTGAAGACTTAAATACTTTTACAAGTATAAAGAAAAGCAAAAAGAATCGTGACTATGTAAGTATCATAGCTTTATAAGAATCCGATTGGACATTTAGGGATGGTTTGATTGTAAACATATTTAAGTCTTTATACATTCAATTATTAAACTACTTGATAATGGCATTGCGATGACGCCGAAATGCCATAATTTTATATCATTTGTGTTTACTGTTTTGTGTATTTCTAAATCATTTTTGATTAGAAGCCATTTGTCTTTTATTTTTTTTAAATATAATCTTATTATAACTATAATAGACAAAAGCTTTTCTCAACATTTGGAAAAACAAAAATCAAAACAACATTAAACAAGTTTACAATAGTCCACTTTCAATATTTTGGTTTAGTGATCACATACAAAACAATCAGAGTCAAGACTCCAGGGAAGCAAAAGAATAATCAAGACCCCTTTTTTTCCTTGGAGCCTCAACTTTGATTGTTTTGTATGTGATCACTGAACCAGAATATATAAAGTCGGCTATTAACTTTGTCAGCTAGGGTGTCAAGACCTGATGTGAAAACACATACCATGGTGATTTCTTGAATAATCTCTTCACTAACATCTTCTGGGAAGAACTTAACAATGAATTTGAAATGCAGTGGGTCCTCTTTTTTCACATCCTGAGCCGTTACCTATATAATATAAAATTACAAAATTAATAATTGTATTTATAAAAATGTTGAACTTTAGGGTGACAAATGTAAGAAGTGGTATTTTTTAGCTTCTGGTGGAAACCTTTGGCACAATGTTGTTCCATTCCACTGTTTACACTTGTCACTGTTAAAATTCACATTGATTACATCTAATTCACACAAAACCCTAAAAAGTTCAACTGTATTTATGTTTGAAATCTTATCACTGATCTACACTAGGCCAGGATGATCTATCTACTAATCAGGAACAACCCCACATATACTCTTGGCAAGGCCCAAATATGTCTCTTACTTCTTATCACAAAACAGTCAGAACCCCTGAGGCTTTCTGCCCACAAAACCCACAATCCACTTTTACACCATTTATCTACATATATATTACTTCTTACCTTCTTATTCAGCTTTAACCATGCCACCAATCCCTTACTGTCAACATACTGAAGTCCAAAATACCAGATTTCACGAAGGCCAATAGTCTTCACAACCTAAGGAAATAATTAACAAATTTAAGTCTTAAAAAACTTACATGTCCATATGCAATAAGTTTTCAAGTTGTGCAAAGTAGTTTTATTTGCAAATACTTAACTATCAATAGCCCACTTTCAATATTTTAGTTCAGTGATCACATACAAAATAATCAGAGTTGAGGGTCCAGGGAAACAAAAGAGCAGTTAAGAAAAGCCCATTTTTTCTCCCAAGCCTTGGCTTTAATTGTTTTGTATGTGATCCCTGAACCAGAATATCAAAAGTGGGCTATTTGCCATAAATTTTTGATGTAAAATATAGGAGTTTTAACCCAACAATTGGTTAATACAAGTAGTTCAATATTCAAAGTGCACTCAGCTTATCAAAGACATTTTCTTTGAATTTTAAAACAATTGATTTCTGTAAATTGTTATTTATCAGAAAAATCAGATCTTATTTCTAGAAGGACTATGAATATTCTGAATAGTTTTATCTAAAATGAAAGTTATTTTAATTTCTTGTACATTTGAAATCTGGTGTGTTTCTTTCAACTGAAGTAATCAATGCAAAATTCATTGTGATTTAATTATTTGGTTGAATGGTCAAAGTTGCACAATCTTAAATAACCACTGATGCAGTTCACAATTGTAATTTTTCAAGTGTATCAGTATATTAAGATTAGATTGCATAGCAATTTTCAGTTGTGGCTGATGTGGTTACCATTTTTATTCATTTTAGTCACTCTGCTCAAAGCAAATAAATTCATTAAGACAGTTCTGGAGAAAAACTAATACATATTTGTCTCAACCAATTAACTTATTAGGTTTAGACAAACAAAATCAAAAGCAAATGCCAAAATCCAGACTGTTTCTTAACATCTTTATTAAAATTTACTTAGATTTAGAATAAGTTAAAACACATATGGCTTTTGTACACAAAAATATAAACAAATTGACAAAAGAGATTGGAATGTTGCATAAAGAAGATGTCAAGGTAACACATTCTCCAGACCACACCCATTTTTCTTATCTGTCAATCAAACAGAATTTGACAGCAATAAAGCTGTTAGATAAAACTATTTATAATAATGTTCGAGTCGTCTGCTTTTGTAGGCCTTGAGTTGTGGGTTATCAGCCAATGAAAGAGTATCGGAGAGCTAATTTGCAACTAAATATATAAGCTTATGTAAAACGATTTAATTTTTGTCATTTATTACCTGATCGAAGAGTTGTTTCCCTGTCGTACTTTGCTGGATTGCAAAATCGAGTTCAGCATCCATTGTAGTAATCTTGACGTTAATCTAGGAGAAAAAGTAAAGTAAGCTTAATGTAGTAACCCAAACTAAAGGAAAGAAATTTGATACGGTTTGTACCGAAGTACCGAAGGGATTAAACTGGAATATTTAGGGAAATAGAAAATCAAATGCGGTTCAATATGGCAGCGTTTGTACTTACTGATTTAGGCATTTTGATTCCAGTGTTTATAACCAGCTAGAATGATGGATAGTTGAAAAAAATACGAAAAATGAATGAAAGATTCGCGATATTTGGTGGTCCGCCAAGACCAAAGTGAAACTGTTCCTTGGAAGAAAAAAGAGAGACAAATTAGAAGGTTAAGAATACGAACTTAAAGCTAACGCAGAACAGGCCTTCCCTCCTCGATAAATTAAGCAACCAATAAAAAGGATGGAAGAAATCCAAATTTTTAACTAAGTTCTAACTTAAGTTAATTTTTACTGCAAACTATTTGGGCAAGGAAGTTAAGATATTTTCGAGTCTCGTCGTTATAACTCCCTACTTTGACCTTAAAATGTCCAAAATAAGAGTTCAAAATCTTCGAGCATAAAGAGGAAAGGTTAAACTTACTCTTAAGTGTTTTTTAAAGGAAGAATACGTTAAACAAAGAGTATTTTTAGCTAGGTTTTTCAAGCATACCTAATTTCCACTCCTCTGTCGCAAGATGGGTGTACCAAGTCAGAGCTCATTTAAATAATCCTAGGTTAATATAATGACCCCCCTCTTGGGAAATACCTTGGATATCGCGGGCGCAACAATCAAACCCAGGACTTCTCTTCATCAAAAAAATTGACAAGATTCGGAAAAAACGAGTTTTTTTTTCAATTGCTTGTTTGTTTTTTGTTTTGTTTTGTTTCCCAATTTTGGGAAGAAATTGAGATTAATACCCGGATTTTGGAAAAAATATTGGTTTTGGGGACATTGATTTTAATTGGTAAAATAGTAAAATGAATGGCTGATACTGCTAGAACATAATACTCAGGATAGTAATTGATAAAAATTTCTGAAATACATAGAGGGGGCCTTCTTATTTTAGGGATGGATAATTGAAATTTTTATTACCGTGCTGGTAAATTTTTACACTACACATTTGGGGCTGCAAAATTTGCCAAGTCCAGAAATTGGGGGGGGGGGGGCTCTGAAAATTTCATATTCTAAGATTGAAAATTTTCATGCACCCCCTCCACGTATTAAATAAACCTTCCCCATTAAAAATCCAAAAATATATATATACTATTTTGCTTTCCAAACAAATTGGAAAATTTTAGGATTGTAATTTAGGGATTTTACAGTAATGGGAAATTGCTACCAAAACCTATTTTTCCCAAAACCTGGGAATAATCCCAGCTTTTTCCCGCAACTTTATCGGGGAATCCATTTTTTTCCATTCAGTATATTTGTAAGCTTTCTCGACTGTGTAGTAAATCCAATATATCTAGAAAGGGAAAGAATGGGCTGATTAACCACTAATGTAGCTTACTGATTTAATCATACGTTTAAATAATATTTAAAGAAATAAAGCAATTTCGGCCTACGCTTTGGTAAACGTTTTGTCGCGACGAGGCGTCACTCAACGTCGCTTGCTCTTGCCAAACAAGATACACGTCGCCAGTAATTATCTTTTAAGCAAGCCAAAAGTACTATAACGTAATGCAGTCCCGGATTGATTTTTTTGACGTCACTTTATGTAAAATGTAAAAAGAACCTTAACACCACCCCCCTCCCCCAGTGAGTTTTTTAGGGAGGGAGGGTCGTATGATACATGTTCCGTTAGGGAGGACTGATATTTTCCTAGGAGCAGAGTGTACTTTTGTACATCAACTTTTCTCCGATCACACCCTTCAAACCGGACATTGGAATCAGATTGAAAAGGCGAATACCAGAGGGACAAAGGGGTTCACGCGAGACGAGTGACTTGGAATTAATCTTTGCGTGATACACAGAGAAAGCTGAAGATAAAACGTGATTCGTAATTGTGTATAAGTGTTTTTTAAGGATCAAGATTTGCGTGGTTAAATTTCCTTTTGAATGTACGTGACCCTCGAACTTTCGTTAAATAGCAGAGCTGTAGCTAGCCTTGAAAAATTAGGGGGGGTGAGGCAAAAAGTTATTTCGAATTTGTAATAATTATCAGGAAGGGGGTTCTAAAATGAGTCCACTACGCGGTTTAAAGTTAACTTAAACCGCTCCCTGTAAAAAGGCTGAAATAACTTCTAACTCCCCCGAGTTAAAGCTGAAAATTAGCGCACAACCTCCCTGCTGACTTCGAGCAACTTTTTCAAATGGCGTGCGAGCGAAGCGAGCAAATTTTTACGACCTTTTTTAGCCATTACAGCTTTTTTTCTGAGAGCGAAGCATGGCTTGCAGGGACGGATCCACAATTTGTTTAAAGGGGGGTGACTTTCTTTCAAGACTCCATGAAAAAGAGGGTGACCAAATTAATTTTGAGTGGTTTTTAAGGAATTTCCTACAAAAAAGGGGGGGTGATTAGTAACCCCCTTCATCACCCCAGGATCCGCCCCTGGCTTGTTTTGTTCTTGAAAGGTGAGTGAATGCGAGCGTAGCGGGCGCAAAAGTTTGAGTATATAAGTATATACATTTGTACAAACTTGAACTCCAAAAAGAAAATTCGATATCACGTGCACCCCCTTCTTTCCATTAAATAGAGGCTTTGCACCATCACGTGATTGCAGCCATGACAGGAGGCAGGAACAATTGAATCTAGTCTAATCTTATTTACATAAGAAATAATTCAGTTTCCCAGGGGAAAAAGACGTTATTGTTTTGCCTCCTGTCATGGCTGCCATCACGTGATGGTGCAAAGCATCTATAATTTAGACATTGTCTCCCCTCTTTGGTGTACCACTTCATACTCTGCCCCACCTCCCGTTTATTTTACAACCCCCTTTCAATAATTATTGCGCCCCTTTCAATAATTATTGCGCAGTCACTTATCATTTCTAACTTGTAAATACACCGACCTCACATTCGTTGTTCTACCTCCCTTGTCATAGGCGTCGGTGTCGTGGGAGCTGGAGGTCTCTAGCCCCCCACTTTAGAAATGTGGGGAACTGAGCCCTCCCCCCTCACTTTTGGGGCATTAAAAAAAAATCTATCAAACTTACATCATGCAATTTTTCTTACGTAACAAAAATCAAAGCACTGTCTTAAGGTGGTGTTACACGGGGCAACTTGCAATGCCGACTTTTCGCGCAACGCTGTTGCGCGAAAAATCAATGCCTGTAACATAGTGCAAAAGACGATTTTTCGCGCAATATTTCACTCGGCATCACGTTGCGAGTTTTTGATCTGGCTTCAAAAACTCGCAACGCAAGATGACGAATTTACGCAAATCGATGAATGTAACATCGACCCTCGGCGATTTGACGCGTCACACCGCTCATGCAAGCGAGGCTTTTGTAAACAAACAATGTTAACAGCGCGTGGACTAAGTACTAAAGTGATTGTTGCGCGAAAAGTTGTCCCCGTGTAACATGTCGCAAAAAATCGACACACAAATGGCGCAACAGCGTTGCGCACAAAATCGACGTTGCAAGTTGCCCGGCGTAACATCACCTATAGGGACGGCGCAATAATTATAGGGGGAGCGTAAAGTAATATATCAAAAAGGGGAGCAATGCCGGTCTAAACTATTTAACGGAAAGATGGGGTTAATAATAATACAAATGTGTATTTGCTGAAATTCTCAAAATTTTGCGCTTGCTACGCTTGCATTTAGTAAAAGAAAATCTTACCTTTAGGGAATAAAACAAGCCTTGCTTCGCTTAAAAAAATCTTTATTGGCCAAAAAAGGTCTCAAAAATTTCCTCGCTTTGCTCACACAAAATTTGAAAAAATGTCTTTTGAAGTCAACAGGGGGTTGCATATTTTCAGCTTTAACCCGAGAGGGGTTTAAGTTAATTTTAAGCGGTAGTGGACTCATTTTAGGACACCCCCTCCTGATAATTATTGGGCAGTCCCATTAACACATACACAGTCAGTGTAGAAGAACATTGCATCGCCAAAAACATCATTCAGTTGAATGACCAACGCAAGTTCCATTTTAGGTCTTTCAAGTGAAATCGCTTGAAAATTAAGGCTGTCTTCGCGTGTTGACGTCACAAAAACTATTTTCTATAATAGTTGTCACTCCCCCCTCCCACTTTTCAAACCGCTCCGCAACCTATGCTACTTACTGTTTCTACGTCGGTTAATCTAAAATGTATTTTTGATTTACAGCATTATAGAACAGAAACCGATTATTCGGTCGTAGCAAAAGTACACTCACTCGCACACTCATTTAACCGTTATCCCTGGCTTGTTTTTGAAAAGTGTCCTGAAGGGGGAAGGTTAATTCCAATTTCCCAGCCAAAATTTTACCCAAGTCCCAGGTAAAATTTCATAGTCCCAGTATTGGTTTTTCAAATCTCATTTCCATTTTTTGTTTTTTTGATTATGAATTCCTGTCCCAGTGCATGAAATCCCATTTCCCAGTCCTCCAAAAAGGCAAATCCCAGCTAGTATTTTATCCCTTCAGGACCTTCTTTAAAAAGTATTGGGAGAAGGCGGCAGCCCCCCCCCCGCTTTCGTATGAGTGGAAACCTACGGTAGCTTAATTTAAATCCCGGGGGTATTCCCATATATGGACTATACGGGGATGGCCCGCTGAACAGGGTATGGTTTTTTGGAGTTTCTCGTCATGAACAGGGTATCCTTTTTCCCAATCTTTGTCATTTTCAGGGTACCTATTTTCAAAATAACCTAAGTCACAGTCACAGCCATAGTTTCATCTATCGTTTTTTTTTTTTTTTGCCACGAAAGCGATTAGATCTCTTGATATGGTGTCTCGTTCAATATGTACAATTTTAGCGATTGGCACTACATGATGAGAGTATAGGGTTTGTCATAAACAGGGATATGCAATCATATCTTTTGTCATAAACAGGGTAACCGTTTTAAAATCCCAGCGGAACACCCCCACCCAAATTCTGCTGGAGTACCCCCCCGGGAATTAAATCAACTCTGAACCAAACAGAAAGCGAGAAAAATACACTGTCCAATCACAATGCTTCAATACGGAAGCCATTTAATAGTCTTGGTACCTTAGTTTAATTCCCGCTTATACGAAAACTAGTCTAATTAATCTATTTAAACGATCCTGAGGGCACATTTTAAGTCCTCGGAGGGGGGATTAAGTCCTTGAGGGGAGAAGTAAAGTTTGATAGTGTTTTGGTCAAGTGCCGCATTGTATTATACTTATTACAGTAGAGTGGTTTTGATAAACCCGTGAAATGCACTTTAGCGTATTACGCATTATTACAACCAAATTTTGTTTTCTATTGTATTTATCTGACTATTACACTTTAATTAGTAAACTTTGTTTCACGGGTTTGTGAAAACCACTCTAATACTTATGCTCTCGGGGGCGTAAATACGGCATCTAAGGTGACTGGCTACTTTTGAACGTTCGATACGCGCCCACGCACAAATACCGCTGAATTTCCATGAAGACGTTCGAATATTTTTTTATAAGGGACCATTGGCGATTTGAACTTCAAGAGGGCAAATCCTTCAACTTTTTTACGGGAATATATACTTTTTTTTTCAATTTTCAGATACATCAAATTCAAATCAAGCCTTACAGAAAATTTAAGAAATTTTTCATGATTTTTACTCATAGCCGAAAAACCGTCATGTTCACATTTTTGCGTTCGTTTTTGACAACAAAAATCAGTACTTATACGAAAACCTTTCTTTTTCACCGGATTTTCTAGAAAATTTTTATTATTTTCTATTTGTTTTCGAAAAATGATTTACAAATTCAGTTTTTTTTAAAAATTATTCTCAAAGCCTCGTTATTTTTTTGCAATATGAATTTTTAAAAATTTAGTTACATTTTCGTTAGTTTTCCTTCAAAAATCTCCGAGTACGATATATTCAGGCTTGAATATTTCAAAAATGAGTTCGGGACACCCCTTTTTCTTTTCAAATTTGAACTCAGCATTAAATTTCGCTTCAGAAAATTGCTGTTTAAAAGTTTTTTCATGACTTAGATCAATAGTAGCAGTAGTAACTTCAAAAATGTTCTCTTCTGTTTCAAGTTTATTTATCAAATACGAAAAAATCCAGTTCATATAAAATATTAAAATACTAATGGGGGTAAAAGTAATTGGTGCGAGGAGAAAAAAGAACTATTATTAAAAACTACGTAATTTACTGAGAATAAGCAACATTCGCAGACTCAGTACAATCGCATTTATGTGTGATAAGAGAGGCATTACTAATGAGCAATGCATTACTCAATACAAGCAACATACAAGAAGCGAAAAACTCTGTAAAAAAATTATTACCCTGTGAGTTTCATGTATACTCCTCGGTCACCAGATTAGTATAAATGAGAAGCTATATTTGCAGGGTAATTTACACACACATTTACTGTGCTCTGCAGTCACATTCCATAATTTATCCAACACCTTGAGAAACCGCCTCAGAATCATTTAGTGAAGGAAAGCCATTGTACATTAAGTTTATTGTTATTCCACTCTGTTGGTACATTCCATTTTATTTTCTACGGTGTGGGATAAAATAGTTATATAACGCTTTCTCGTGGAACACCACGGAATAATATACCACTTATCACTTCTCACTTGCATTTTCTTTAATACACACTCCCCTAAAGTGTTGTGTGTACACAAACATGATGACAATACAAGTGACAAGTTGGATATTTCATGGTATGCCACTCGAAAGTTGCATAACTAGTATGAATGCAGTCTTAAAGCTAATATTTGTGGGATTAAGTAGTGTGATTAAGTAGTGTGATTACAGTGTTTCTTTGTGTTTCATGGTGTTGCAAGAGAGTGCTTCCTTCTTAAAGGTTCAGCAATGTAGCAATTTTGTGACATGCTTACCAAGATTTACAAAAGTGTCCAACATATAAGGTCAGACGTGAAAAAATTAGATTAGGTAAGAGGTCTTCAAACTTACATGGTTGGCTTAATTGGCTTGCCTTTATGGCCAATAGAACAGTATATGTAATAACCCAATGCCACCATTTCAGAAAATATGCCCCAAGCCTCAACCACAAACAATTCATAGATCCACTCACACAATAGCCCGACCAATCATAGCTTAGCAGTTTTCCCACTGGAATATGGTACGTCCG
>JANTNT010144194.1:0-10489 GCA_024752375.1 Entacmaea quadricolor
AAAAAAAAAAAAAAAACAAAAAAAAAAAAAAAAAAAAAAAAAAAAAAAAAAAAAAAAAAAAAAAAAAAAAAAAAAAGGGAGAAGAAGAAAAAAACGAAAACAAAACATGAAATAAAGTTGTTGAATTTGTAAACCAAGAAGTTTGGAAAATTTTACGGCAACAACAAAAAATAAATAAAGTAAATAAAAAGAAAAATTGAAAAAAAAAAGAAAAATGTTTTTAAAGATTTTTTATTTGACCTTTTTTTATTTGACCACTTGCGTAAATGGAACCAGACATGTCTTAAAAGCAATTTAAGTAAACGTGAAAATAGCTTATATCTTTTATACAATGATGTCTTACGAGCTTAATCTTTCCATTTGTTTTGCGGTAGAACAAAAGCAGATAAAAAATTGTGTCATTAGGAATCCGTGTTGATTTATAAGAATATATGTAAGCACTGAATTTATATTGACAAATACACAATAGAAGCTATCTTTGATAGCCATCTTTTCATCTAGTTATTTTATTTGTGTTACGCTGTTTAAGTGCTGAGTACAATGCGATTCTGATCTTTTTTCTACAAACAATTTAGAGGATCCGACAAGTTGGCTTCGCCGGTTTAACTGCGGAGAACTTCCATAGTGTACTCGACGAACACGTTTTCTCATACAAATATAAATGATCAGAAATGAAGAGAAATGAAATTGGTGCACAGCTGGGTGCCGATTTGAAGCGTACAGAAATTCGTGGTGCTCAACATGGTATATACAAACAATATTCTTATTTAAAATTGTCTGAAGGAAAAATATTATAAGTATTTTGTAACCTAGACTAGCTAGTACTTAAGATAGCTCTTAGTACAAACATATACAAAAAAATTTGTAGTGATATTTTTGTATCTAAGAATTTAGTGCATGCATTGTTTTGATGAAATGGAATGGCTAACAAAAATGTTGGAAGGTAGGGTTTGTGTTTCGGGGGCAAACTACATATATGACATGGGAGGCCAATTCTACCTCCTTGTGATGTGTGAGTCATTGAAAATGCTAAATCTTCTTCATCCTTTTTTTCTGAAAGACCTTTTTTGTTTATTTCTCGAAAGGTCTGAGCCCGATTGTAATACAAATTTATATCTGTTCTATATAAGTTGTTTGTTGCCTGCGGTGTTCGTTATAAGTAAGGCCTATCAAATCACCACTAATTAACAAGCTGAGCTAAACTAACTCTCAATCTTTTCTGATACTCATTCTTTATTGCCCTTCCTAATACTTCATAAAATATTCATTTGAAGATGTTTTCGATTGATGTCATGGTCATGGACTTCTTTAAACAATTTAAAACCTTCAAACGAAAGTTACTTGAACAATAAAGCAATAAGATAGCGTATTCTATTTTTATTTGATAGCGGTAAAGATCTTAAAAACCAAGGCGGGGTAGCATTAATAATGAACTGTTGTCATAGCGACCATATCACGTAAATCCATTTCATGGTGTTGCTAGAAAATTCGTACGAGTTCGACAACTTCATGAAGACCCTCAAGCACAAGGTATTTTCGACAGTGTTTTTTCCGATTCATTATCTAAGCTACGTGCGATTCTTTGTTTTGTACGGAATTTGACCAGTAAAAATGAATTGTAAAAAGATCATACAAATTCCGTGAATGAGCTAAAGACTGATTTGTCATACATTTTCTTGCCACAGTGCTCCGATTTCTTCTCTCTGTAGGAGTTCATAATTAAATCTTGTTCTAAATGCAATCATCGACATATTAATGCTAGCGAAAAGGTACAACCTAAATATGCTAAAACTTTGAATTGACTGGAGAATAACTGTTCGAGAATAATCTTGACGGCAGGCTCCACATTAACGCCTCATAACCACCTGTTAGAAGGGCTTTACCAAGTCATTCAGCACCAAACTAGATTGGTTTGTCAAGGATTGAAGGTGTTTGTGAAGTCATGCCAGAAAACGTGTGTATGGTTATTAAATAAGATCTGAGACGTCCTAAAGAGGACAGGGACGTACTACCAGCTTCTCGGGATTGGAAGGTTTGTAAAAAAAACTTAATATATAATCAGATCGTCGACGGCTCTCTCTTATTTTGTGAAAATTGGCAAACATTTCGACAAATTTGACATCTTCAAAAAAAAAATTGATTATGAATTAAATTGGACATTACAAAGATTTTAAAAAGGTCTGAAGAAAGACGAAGTCGGTTTAAAAACAATTTCCGACGGCCCTTATTTCTATTCATTTGAGTTTCATTTTGGAAAGGCATTTTCCACCAAATTATTTGCATTTAATCCAAAGAGCTTTTGATAGGGACTTTTTCTTTCAAATATAAGTTTTATTTTTATCTTTGAATCCATGCAAGATAGTCTTATACTAAACTACTAAAGCAATGTGATGGGTTTTAGGAAGATGATCATATTGTCTATTAATCGAAATAATTACGTTTTTTTAAATGGATTTAACTGAGATTTTTACTCAAAATTGTTTCGAGAACGTAAAAGATTAAATAAATAGAAAATCACGGATGGTTGTTAGAGTTTAGATATAGGAGTAAGTACTGTTTATTGTAGTCAATACAGATGAATTAATTATTTAAAGGGTTATTTTTTGATCTTTTTTATGATTTAAGTATTATACTTTCTAATATTACTTGAATTAAAATAATTCAATATGAGTTTGTTTTGAAACGAGAAAGTTCTTGCAATAATATATTAACTTCTACTTTCATTCTTCCCTGGCATGTGTCGCTAGTGCATTTTTAATTCCATTTTTTATAATTTCATTTTTTAATGGAGTTTGGAAGGGACAAACCGTACCAATTAAAAGCCTCCTGGAACAAAGCAATAAAAATAAGACCTTACTTTATTAAGTGTGAAAAAAGTAGAATGATTAAGAAAAATCGTATTTTAAAAAAGGTTTTCCCAAACCAAACTAGCTACGGAACAAATTAAATAACTGGTAAATATGCTGTTGAGCATTTTTATTTTCAATATTTCAAAATTTAGAATTCTGTGCAAAAATAATAAAATAACAATAACAACAATTATAATTATAATTATATGATGATGTAATGATGATGTAATGATTATGATGCAAAGCTTTGTATAAAAAAGAACAAAAATAAATGAAGATAAACTTTTAAAATACTTCAAATTGAAATTGCAAATACCATGCCATGAAATGATTGAAAGAAACTTATAATCTTTTGGTATTTTTATATGTTATATGTTTTTGTTAACAATCTGTAAATTGGAAGTGTAACAACATAATACTGTCTAAAGTCTCTATTTTGTTCAATTTAAATATGCTTCAAAATAAGCTTTCAATTTTCAGTTGTATTAAGTAAGTGTTTGATAATTTATGGAATTCTAATGGATCGATTGTTGACTTTTTTTCTTTGGTCTCTTTTCTTAATAAGATCTTAACAATTGCTATTTAAGTTAGGTATGATAGATCGCCGCTCTTACATCCAACATTATTCTCTCAGCGTCGAAAGGTGATTTATAGTACCTAATATTTGAGTGGTTCGAATTTTTAGCGTTTGAACACAAGTGTAAAGAAATATTTTATTATCAAACAACTGCGTCAGACACTTCAGTGACAATTTATTGAGTCACCTTAAAGACAGAAAAGAGCTCCTAGCAACACATTTAACAGCGCGGTCTGCTTTTCATAATGTGAAAGCAATTTGTCAGTTCAGTGTGATTCCAAATCGGGTTTAATCAGACACCGTACTTCTGTTCGATAAACTGAACCAATGCTCAGTCATTACCAAGACGTTTCCTATGGATAAAGTGAAACTACAATAGCTTTAACTGTTATAAATTCCCCTTGATCTTTAAAAGCTGACAGGATTATCTGGTTGGTAAGAGCAATTGAACTACAAGTCAATTAAAGGTATTTCTTTCGCAATTACTGCAAAAATTTACTAAAAAAAAGAAAAAATCTAAAATGTAACATGCTTATCTATAAATATATATGAGGTCTGTACATAAATCTAGTTCAAAACGTTGTTGAATAAATAATAAAATAGAAAATTTGAATTAAATATATTCTAAAACAACAATAGTGTAAAGATGAGGATAGTGTAAATATTTTGCGTGTTATTTCAGTTATTGGATGATTAATTTCGAGGCAACTCCTGTAAGTATTAATTGAAAAAATAAAAAAAACAGTTCCAATATTGGCTTATTTGAAATTCAAGTTGATATAATATAAAATTATACTAAAAGCCTGTTTTTATCCTAATGTTTAATTTTTATATCCTAATTGGTTTACGATGCTATGGAGTTGGCCTCTCACCCGAATTGCAACACTTTGCAAGGGTCCGTGAGAGGTCGACTTGTGGCAAGTCTAGGGTCCATGGATCGAGCCCCGCGTGCAAAGTTTTGTATGTGAGTTGAGTTTTTTGATGTGTTGTTCTTTCTCTTGCCACGGGGGTTTTTCTCCGGGTTCTCCGGTTTTCCTTCTTACGTAAAAATCAACATGTGAGTTTAAGTGTGTGTTGTAAATATTGATTACCGACTACTGGTCGGTAATCAGTAGGAGGACCAGTGCTAATGTCTGCTGAAATACAAAACGTTTCAAAATAGCTTTTCAAATAAATTAAATTTTAGATATTAAGTAGCTTTTTAAAGCTTTTTGTTGTTGTTGTTGTTGTTTATATAATAGTCCTTTTTGTATATGCACACTGCTTGATTCGTTTGTTTGTTTTCAATCAAAGTGAATAAAAGAATATAATTTATATATTATATTATAGAGGTGTTTGAAGCCGTCACATTTATAAATTTAGGAGAATTTTAGACAGAAGTTATCTCAAATGTAATTAGCATAAAACAGGCTTTAAGTATAATTTTATATTATATCAATTTAAATTCAAATTTGTGTAATTTCTTGTATAAAGACTTAGTTTCTCTGATGTCAAAGTTGCACTCTAATTACGTCTTTTTACAAGTGTCATTTTTTAAACCAGTTAAACGAACATAACTTTTGACATGCATATTTTGAGTGGTAGATATGATTGTTCTTGGCAACAACGCGTATCACCGTCATATTTCCATGACAAAACACACATAAACGCACAACAACTACAAAATTTAAAAAATAATCATAATAATAACAGTCGGTTTATTGCTTGTGATAGCAATAAGCGGCAAGTTGAAAAATATAGATACCTAAATTCTTAGCTTTTAATTTCTTTATTCCTACAATCGCTTAGCAACGATCATTATTATAGAATCAAATTAGAATAGGGGAAGTCTAGTAACAGTATAATTTCTGAACATCGAAAAGCACAAATTAAAGGAGTCGTTTATTCTTTTTGTAGGTGAACAAACTTATATAAGAAAGCAATATATTTATGTTTGCATAAAAACTGAAATATTCCAAATAATAAAAGTAGTTAAGTAATTAAAAATATGAAATTATATCATTTTTGGATACCCTACAAATACATGCAAATTGTTTTTTAAACTAAATTGATCGTAAAAAAATTAGACTGATTAACATTAGTAGAGCTGCTCAAACCGCTACTTCAGGGCAAGGTAGGAGTTTATTCTTTGAGAATTCATTCATAGTGGGCCAACTAAATGGTTGGTTATAAATCTTTTGTTCAAAGACTTCGTGTCGGATCATTTGCGTAATGTAACTCTTTCTTTTCGCTGTGGACCAAGAAAAGAACTGTGAAGTACTCCAATGCACGCAAGTGATTTTTTATATCAAATTAAAAAAGAAAACGATCTTTTAGAACAGTCAGTTTAAACTAGAATTCCGAAATATTTATTTATCACACAGGCATATTAATTTATAGTTTCGACATAGCTCAATGTTTGCTTTTGTTAAATTTGATATCGAGCCGGTATTTCTTATGAGTTTTTTTCTCAATTTTCTACGAAACCAAAGCAAAGAAATCTATAATATCTACAGTACTATTCTTTAATTACGGTACGACTGTGCTAGTACTTGTCGAGTAATTTGTAGAGATTCGTAGTCGATATATAATAATACCATATTTGAAACAGGAAATTAAAGGTTTCTTGTATGTGTTCAATGATCAAACCACATTGTAATAGATGACCACAGTACTTGTAATGTGTTCACCATAATGTATTGTCGCACGCTAAGAATTTTAATTTCATATTTTTTGGGCTTGGATTTGGGGAGGGCCAAGATTTTTTGGGATGATGTTTGAGAAATTTTACCAGTTCGCCCCCCCCCCCCATAGTAATTAATGACCGCTCCATAATGTAACTCCACTATAATTGCGCGCGAATTTCGGGATCTTTTAACTCGCTCGTGTCGCGTCAAAATATTCTCTGATATTTCTGAAATAACACAACGTAGTAGCTCAATCATTTAGGCGTTTGGATGTATTCGGAATTTAAATTTTGATTCGCGTTTGCCGTTTCGGGCCGATTTTGTAACAATGGTATTTTTACATTTTATCCTCTAGTTCGCGAAAAAATCGTACGATTTTTATGAAAATCCAGATATTGTCTTAATGTTGTCTGCTAAATTTTTCTACGCGCAATTATGTCGGAGTTACCTTAAGCAACTAATTTCATATTAATATAGCTTGTGGTAAGTCATTAGGCGCTGTATTTCGAATCACTATATTTGTAGTTGGACCATGGCAATCAAATAGTATCGGCTACAATCGAAGACAGGATTAAGTCGAAAAAAAGAAAGAGGCCAAAAAGGAAAAATTTACATTCCAAGAGCTTTCATTTTGCCGACAGCAAAAATCTTTCCCAAAACTGCCATATACTAAATCGAATTTCTTTTACTTAAAATCATTATTTTTTAACATTTAAGTAACACCAAAAATTGTTTAAACCCTAGAACATTTTCGTACAAGACAAGCGGCAGCTGTTAAAGGTGATGCGGTCTAATTTTAGCATATAACGCTATAATTTATCATGACCACACAAATTATAGTGGCTTTTCATTTGCAAGGTTACTACTGACAATGAATATAATAGGTCCACGCCGGTAGTGCCGCCATTGCAAGTAGGGCAAATACTATGAAAATACAAGGAAAATTGAAACATTTCGCGTAGCTAAAAATGATAGTTTACATCTACTTTATAGTAAATTTTTTCAACCCACAATAATTGTATAGAAATCTATATTTTAAAAATTCTGACAAAAATTACGGGAAGTCAAGGTCACATTCAATTATAACGAACTTCGCCGTGCTTATTTCATTTATGTAGGTTATATAGTGAAACTATAAATTTGCCTGCGTAGCGGCTCAATCAGAGGGAAAAGGAATCGTCGGAGAGAGAATCTTCCAAATTCTTTCCCCTTGAGCCGCTTCGCTGGCTAACTATAAATCTGATTACTTGACTTTTAGCCTCGATTTTTATCTATTATCTTTGGATACCTGTATAAAATATGAAACATCAACAAACTAAAATTTTCGAAAAAACACGACAAAACATAGTAGAGTTACGAGCGGTTAAATTCACATACTTGCAAAAACTGGCTGTGTTTTTCTTATATTGCATCCGATACCGTGAAACCTAACTAGAGTCCTTTTGAAGTAACTGAGTGCAAAATCTTTCTAGCTTGTTAAAAAGCGTGAAAAATCAAGTGAATCAGTCTGGATTTCTTATTTCCAAATTCCTCTAGAGTGAATATAACATATTTATCTACATCTATATCTATATTTCATATTTGATGTACTTTAGTCTTGGTCGAATGAATATATCGTTTCTTGAGTCTAGCAGTTAAAATGTCATGTTTCGGCAATTAAGCCCTACTTTTGTCAGCATTAAGCATTTACCTAAACTCGAAGATAACAAAACTTTGTTGGGTAAAAAAAATTGAGGAACACCATTTACGCAAATCAATTTTTCATTACTCCGTCGTCTACGCTTTACAGAAAGGATTATGAATGAATTTACAAGATCTATAGGTGACAAATTTTTAAATGGCTTAATCGATGTCATACTTACGTCCATTCTCCCAGACAGGAGAAATACAAATTGCTGTCTTGTTAAAGCAAATATTAAAAGCATTTTTTTATTAAGATATAGTCGTTCTTGTATTTTTTTAATCTCCTATTTGGACTTAACAGCTAGAAAATCACCAAGTAAGTTCATTGTGGCATTTTATTTTTAAGTGAAATTTTCTTTTTTTTTTTTTTTGCTCTCTGCATGAAAATAATATGATCAACGTTTTAAAAAATGCCTTATTTTGTTTATTTAGAGAATGTTATTCGTTTACATTAAAAGTTTTTGTCGGGCAATTTAAGCAGTTTTTTTGGGAATCACCTTCGATAATTTTTTAACTTTATGCGGGCCTATTACTTCACATGGTACAGTCCAAGTCTTGGAAACAGCACTTGGAAATGATTTTCAAAAAACTAAACATTTACTAAATATCTGTATCTAGTTTGTTTCAGAGAATTGATTTTTATTATTTAATTGTTTTTCATAATATTCCTTTAACGAGAGAACTTTAGAAATACCGCCGACTTTTTTAAATCAATATTTGAACAAAAAAACCCTGTAATTTTTGATACACCAGCTCGCATCAAACATAAACCAAAAAATGACATTGCTTTGTGTCATTCATAATTGTCGCCCAACTTGAAATTTTGAAAATTCGATAAATTATAAACTGCATGAACATATTTTTAAGTTCCACGCGCTTTGTCAAGAATATTTGCCTCGGAGGAAATCGCTCACTCTTTCCAATTTTAATCCTATCTTTCTTTGAATGTATTTTTCCTAATGAATTTTTTATGAGAAACAATAAGAGCAAGTGTTACTCAAAATCAATATATTTTCGACTGGGTCCAAGGTCATCCAATTTTCAACCATTTTCGAATGTGCAAGTCTTAGGTTTCTCTGACTGGACAAGACGAAAGGTAGCTTTTTGTGATTCAAATGTACAATTGTCAGCAACAGTAAGTCTCGTCGAGAAGGCTCATCTTTCCGGCGCCAGTATTACGATTTCCATAATCTTAATGCAATTGTTTTTGTTCACAGAGTGATTACTGAGAAAGCCATGATCTTTATACTTGTAATGGTTCTGCTGTCTGCGGATAGTGAGACCTATGGCCGTCGTATAAGTGTACCAACACTACCAACTACAATCACAGACTCAAGAACTGCTGTAAACTCTGATCCTATAGGTAAATACTTTCAGAATAATCGTCACTTCGGTATTTATTTCAAAACTATGACAATGCAAACAGAACAGAACAAGCTATTTCTGAAATACGTTCAATTTCCCGTGAACAAAGTGTTTCGGAAAGGACAGCAACTGTACGAAAACTTCGCACCAAGGCTTTACATAAAATTATTATTCGCGGGAATTTGAGCGTTTCTTGGAAAATTCCTATTGGGTTGCTTTGAGATTTTAAATTTAAAAAGACATCATAATGAGTTTCTTAATAACTATGCCTTTGAATTGTGCCTTCGAAAGTGCTGTTAAACTTTTAATTTCGGAGAGAGTAGACATCAAATGTTTATCTATACCAATATTGGAGTTATCCTCCGCCAATATTGGATTTAGATCTACTTTTTGTCGGGTAGTTTCTTAACAAGTACAGAAGAGCCCAAAAAGTGCAAATGGGATTTTAAAAAAAATTGTTCAAGCTTAGAAAATTATTAAGTTATTAATTTATCATTACTTATTTTTTATTTTTATTAGTTCAATCTGTTTATATAGTTCTAGTGGTTTTCATTTTCGTGAATTTTTCTTTTAGAATCATGCAACGAACCACTTGGAATGCAAAGTGGGAAAATTCGCGAGCAACAGATAATACAAGGCTCGTTCCTATCTCCACAATACACGGCTACGAACGCTAGATTGAATAAGACTACATTCCCTCAAGGCTTCCTTAGCGACAAAGATACATGCAAAGGCTCGTCAAATAGTGGTTATGTAGCTGTTTACTTTGATACAAAAACTGTTGTAACGGGTATCGCGACACAAGGGTATGGAGACGAGAAGAGAAAGGATTGGGTGAAGAGTTTTGCTTTGTTCTGGAAGAAGACTAGTTCTGAAAACGAACAGTATAACTTGTACAAACCACCGAAAGTAAGTTGAAAGTGAATAGTGAAGAAAATGAGCCGAAAACGTAATTATAATAATATTTTAAAGTTATGAAAATGTGATGTAAAACTGTTCAGCATGTCAAACCTAAATGTTTTCAGTAGTTGGACTTCTAAGTGAGGATTTTTTTCAGAATTATATTTCCGATGTTAATGTAACTATTTCGTCAAAAGGTTGAAGGGGCGGACGGCGAATATCGATTGGCGATTGCATGACGTAAAGGAAATGTGACATAACACGGTGGGCATAAATGGTGCCAAAAACGATCATGTTGAAATTTTATGAATTCTTTAAATTTGATGTTTTCGAATTCCTTTCATGATAAGAATAAATTCATTGAAAACCGTTTTTGAATAGCCCACTTTCGATATCCCGGTCGAGTGATCACGAACAAAGCAATTCAAAACGAGGCCCAGGGGAAACAA
>JANTNT010144305.1:0-10487 GCA_024752375.1 Entacmaea quadricolor
ATTATTATTATTATTATTATTATTATTATTATTATTATTTATTATTATTATTATTATTTATTATTATTATTATTATTTATTATTATTTATTTTTTCATTATTTCACAACAAGAATACAAGAATTTCAAAACAAGAATACTGTGGACACCATTTCTCACTCATCGGTTTTACAAAACACATTTAATGCACAACTGGTTGAGACTAGCTTGCGCTATGTTCCTAAAAGTGCAAACATTATACAGATATAAAATAATTAATAAATGTCATGTAAAGTACTGGCTGATCTATAACCAAGTGAAAAAGAATCAAATACTTACAAACAAACTGTTTAGAAAACGATAAGATCTGTCTTGTATAACTAGAAATGACGACTGAAAAAAGACTCCAAAAAACTGATATATACAACCGAAGTTAGCATGCAAACAAAGAAAACTATATCAGCGGAACGAAACTAACGAAGCAAGACTAGGCTATACAAACCGAACAAAAGGGAAATAAACAATCTCTTCCAAAGCTATTTTAAGTATTCTGAGTAAATACTGCAATAACATATACTATAAGAATTTCATGATAATTGTAAAGTCTTTTAGGTTGGGTTCTTTTAAGTCAGGCTGGTTCCCCCAAACTTATAGAACTCAAGAACTTTTCTAAGGATGTGGGTCATGCCCAATAGAATTTTTTTCTGAATTAATTCAATCTTGATAGTTATCTTCAGTGTGGAAAGAGTTGTCTTCAGATTTTTGGATACGGATCGTAGAGAATCAACGAAGATTAGAAGAATTTGTGTTCTTTTTACTCTTCCCAGATCTTGGTACTTCCCAAACTTCTCCTGTTCTTTCAGTTTAGTCCTTGTGTCAGCTGGTACTGCTATATCAACAATAAAGCACTCTCCGTTTTCTTATCTGTTACCACCATGTCTGGTCTTCTAGCTTAAATATATTGATCCGTTTGAATGTTCATATCCCTTAAGATATTTGCTTCCTCGTTCTCCATTACGACCTTAGGGGCATGTTTCCACCATTAATCTGAATGGGGCAGATTGTATTTTTGGCACAAGGCCCATTGGATGACGGAGGCCACTCAACCGTGTCTGCTAATCGTTCCGTCTCTCTTCATTTTTATTTTCTATTATTTTTTATTTCTTCTTTATTTGGGTTACACTTAATATCTCAAAGATAAAATACACGTGGCCCTATTATAGCTATAACTGTATTACATAAAAATACAAAAACGGTTGTATAAATGGATTAATGCAAGAGCTTAGAAAGATAAACTTCGTAATTTTTTTTAAAAAGCTAGCCAGACTGTTGCTGTCTTTGAGCTCTAAGGGTAAACTATTCCAAATCTTAGCTGCACTAAACGCAGACGTCTTGGCACTAAACAATCTGTTTACTTTTGGTAATATGACATTATGCTCAGAATTTCTTGTGTTTTTGGTATGGATATCTTTAAACTGAGAAAATTTAGCGACTACCAGCACCCTACAGAAGACTCATTCACGACCTCAAACAGACCGAAGACGCTACCGAGGAACAATAGACTACTATTACCGACAACACCGACGCTACTTCACGCCATTACTAATTACAACCAACTAATTACTGCATATGAGATGTTGTACTGCGGATAAAGCAATGAATAAATTGAAATGTTCTTCGCAGTTAAGTAACATATACTGTTACTTTTTGCAGAAAGCTCAGAAGAGACTCCAACAGGATTTCAACCCATGACTTTCGCGATACTAGTGCGATGCTTTCTACAAAAAGTAATAGTATATGTTACTTACTTAACTGCGAAGATCATTTCAATTCATTCATTGCTTTATCCGCAGTACAACCTCTCATATGCATATATATCACTTGTACAGGACGTAAATAGAACTCTCTATTGACCTATTCCCAACGCGGCTTTATAGCTCAGTTGGAAAGACCGTCGCACTATTATTCTTTCGATGACTTTGGAGACTATTGGTAGTATATTGATAGGTCTGTAATTGCTGACATCTTCATGATTACCAGACTTAAAACTAGAGTAATTTTAAGACGTTTCCAGGAACCAGGGAAGAAACTCTTTGAAATACTGAGGTTGAAATACTCTTTGAAATTCTTCCTTTCTTCTTGAGATGTACATTTCTGTTGTTTCCATTCCTCTGTATGATTTTGATCCTGAATGGCTTTGAGAAGTTATTTTTTGTATGTAGTATCTTAGATTTGCTTTTTGTCTTCGAATTACCTCTTCTTTTTCCTTCAATATATATTCCCACCAATACCTCCTTCTGTTCTTGGTAGATACAGGCGAGAAATGTTAGCTCTTGAATATAAAGCTCCATTCCCAGGTTTCACATCCCCCATAATCCTTTGCGTTTTGTGGGGCAACCAGTAGTAAGAAATGTATAGCAACATGACCAAAATTAGTCAATTAATTTACATTATTAATCAGCTTCTTAGTGAGACAACCTATGTGTTTATAGATCAGATTTCCTGAGACAATTTCTGATTTCAAGATCTTCTTCCAACGTATCCTGTACTCTGTTCTGACCTTATCCTTTGCATTATCTTATTCTTCTCAAGTATTCAAAGATACTAGTGTCCTCTGGACTCATCAATGACAATTGTTCTAGAAATATTCCTCTCAGGATGTTTATCTTTGCGATTTTTTTCCCTCGATGGTCCGACTCTGCTTTTTGATGATGTTGATGATTTATTTCATTTTATGAGCTGTTAAACCTCCTAAATCAATGCTGTAGCATGGTGTGGAGTAACACGTTCCAGATATTTTTCCCGGAGGGTTTCTTTCTGGTATTCGCCTCCGGCTCAGCATGACAGATTGTGAATCAGAATTGAAAAATAAATAATATAGAATGTACTTGAAAATTTAATAAAATGTATGAAGTACAGTGAGCACTGCATTTATGCGGGGTGCTGGCAACATATCAAAAATAAACACAACACTATTACTATTTCAGGAGTTCCCCTGAAATGGCATTAGTGTTGTGATATGAAGTGTTGGCAAAATTTAGGTATTCTAAATATATTTTTTTTAACATTCGGAATCTCGTACGTATAAGGAAATGCAAGTCGGCGAAAGGATAATTTACGAATAGCTACTGCATATTTTGAATATACGTTTGCAATATATTTGTTAAAATATTTTTCTTTAGTTTGCTCGAAAGAAATGTTGTAAACATTTTCAGAACTATAATAAATTAGCTCTTATTTGCCAGATCGATCTTTTACAACCTCCTTAATTTTAATTTCATCTGGTATATGCTTTCAAATTTTGATGTACTTTTAAGGTACTGTTACCACGATAACCAGGTCATGTAACTTTACGGAGACCGTTATGGAATTAATATAAATGCCTATTAAAATAATAGGTAAACGTACGTTTTAAAACTTAAATTTCTTTTCATAATATCATTAACTATAGTACCTTCTTTACAGAGCTAATTGGAGAACAGGATATTCGTGATTATAAAATGATATTTTATGAATATTCCATTAAAAAATACAAATATTGTATTAACACCGCGTTATGATACCCTGTTATGTTAGTATTATACTAATTACTAGTGATGTCACAATTATCATCGTCATCGTTATGAATGCTTATATTTTATTTAGGGAAGGGATTTTACGTCTATAACTACGCTAGCGATAAAGTAAACGTTCATAATCGTGGCGACAAAGCAAGGCTGAAAGGCCCAATAATGCATGGTCCAAAATGCATGAAATTTTACTACAATATGTACGGGGAATTCATGAGCTGTGTTCTAGTGTATGTTAAAGTAGAAAACAGTAACCAGTATCTCGTATGGGTGAAGGCTGGGAATAGAGGAGACCACTGGCTTGAGGCTCAGGTATTCATCAACGAGACAAGACGATATCAGGTATTCAAGTGGTGGCGATTTTGAATAATGTTAGTTATAATGTTGGATGATGTTCACTATAGGTGGTTTTTAATCATTCCTAAGGAAATATAAGTGGTTGTCATGTTGGATGATGTTCACTATAGTAGTTTGCAATCATTCCTATGGGATTAAAAATGTTGGTCATTTTGAATGATATTCTCTATTGGTGATTTGTAATCAGTCTCAATGAAGGGAATAAAAGGGACATTCATGCGGGAGGTAAAAAAGGGGAAGTAATACAAACTAACAGGCAAAAGATCAAGCCGGGGATGGATAGTCCAAGACATCAACTACCCCACCCCCAGCCCCTAAATAAATGAAGCTCGCAAAGTAGTTCCCAAATTTTGACGATAAAGATTTTTTAGCTCCTTTTTGTTTAAATTCGTTAAAAAATTCATGTGGGGTGAATAAACTATATTTGTAACTGACGTAGAAGCAAGTAAAGTATTTATCGTTAAAAATAGCGTGCACGCCATATATCCGAGAAATAAAACTTAACAAGTATTATCTGATTGCACTATTATGTAAAAACTAGTAGATATCACTGAAGCAGAACAGTGCAAATGACAATAGAAAGGTATATCGTGGTGTTTGTCTTTCTTTGTGTTAGTTTATGCCTGAGTGAATGAATTCTTAGTTATCCGATAACAAATAGTTGATAACTAAATACTATTACGAGTTAACAAGTTAGTACTTGTTTCACGGATATATATGGCGTGCACTCTATATTTGCATCACTCTTCACACGAAATGAAAAATTCGCCCAACGCGATTTCTAAAAATAGTTTTACATATTCTTAGGTGGTACTTGAGGTAATACAAGGCAACAGCTGGTCAGGACAGGCAGCCATTGACGACATCTCTTTTCATAACAGATCTTGCTCAAAAAGTGAGAAGACTCCATAAATTATAATAAAGTAGTGGTTAAGAGTAAATGGCTTGGATCACAGACAAAGCCAGCGGCAAACAAACCACCACCGCCTCCTCGGAGACGATAGCACGAAGTTTTAAACCTTACAACATTCGTGTTGCACACAAACCTGTTACGACCCTACGACGCTAACTGATTAACGTTAAAGACAAAGACCCACTATTCAACAGACAGGGAGCTGTTTTACAAAATACCTTGCACTGACTGCGACGCTACCTACATTGGTGAGGTACTGAACACAAACGCGCTACTAAAAACGGGGACCCTAACAACTACATCGCTGTACATCACAAAAATACTGAACATACTATTGACTGGGACTCTGCTACATGCATTACAGACTGCACCAACTACCATCAACGCCTTACACTTGAGAGTGGTTCACTAACTTAGAACAAAAACAACTTAACCGCAGCCAACCACTACCGGAACCCAACAGAAGACTCATTCACGACCTCAAACAGACCGAAGACGCTACCAAGGAACAATAGACTATTATTACCGACAACACCAACGCGAATTCCACATTATTACAAATAATTACAATCGACTAATTACTGCTTACGTCATTACAACACCACCAGAGCTATAAATACCATCGACTGTCTTTCATCCCCTCACTGTACTCTGAAGATGACTTCCGTTCAGGTTGTCGAAACGTTAGTCTCCACCAACAACAGTCTTTCGCAAGACTACACTCACCCGGATGATCACAGTAACTCACAAAGTAATGGTTAAGAAATTCATGAAATGAAAAGAAAAAAAAAAAAAAAAAAAAAACAACGTTTTGTATTTGTTTCAGACGACGAAATTTTTTTCGTCTCCAAAACCGCCAATGAATTATACAAAGTGAACACCATGCCTCAATATGGCGACTGGCAAGACCAGTTCTCTTTCACCGCTCGTAAAACCACAGGAAACCTACAAGAACCAATGTTTTTTATCTATGATCAAGAAGTCAAAAGGTATCCACTTATCACAAGGAATCTAAACTTAGATTATAGAAGTTTCCCACTTGATTTCTTCTACGATTCTTACGAGGTAAACAAGTCTAGTATACTCTATGTCATGGATCGTGGAAGGAAGCTGTCAGAGCGAATCAGCGTGGTTAATACAACGCATGAACGTTGCTGTATTATTCAAGGCTTTACAACATTCAACGTAAGGATTATGCAAGGTAAAACTTTAAACTTATTTTAAAAATAATATTCTTATTTGGGAGGGGGGGCTTTGGAAGTTTTTCAGTAACAGGACGGATATGAAGGTTGAAGGTTGTTTAGAAGTACGCTCCCAACAAATTGAAATGGACCAAGCTAATCGTAAAAGTAGTACCATCGATTTAGTTTTCATATGCAGACGACGTAAGAGACAGATTGATTGGTCATTTCTGAGTTACGCTCCGATTAATAGTAATGGAGCTTCCTCGAAGTTATCTTGGATGTGAGGCTAATAGGAAAACACAAAAAGGAAATCACACTTTTTTTCTGAATGGATTGCTTGGCATTTCTTTTGTGTTTTCTTATTAGCCTCGCATTTAACATAATTTTGAGAAGGTTCCATAAGAAGTTCTTATATAGCCTTTCACTTAACATCTCAATGCGTAACACATTTTTATCGTCAGTGGAGGACTGCATATGAAAGTGTTATTGTCAGCCGGACAGATTACAGTCATAAGTAAGCAATGTTACGTTATGCTGCCAATCCCGTGAACAGTAAACAGTTTGAAGTCGAGGCTATGTACGAAAACTACAGCAAATTTATGAACACTTAGCACGAAGCCTCGACTTGCTCCTATTCGTGGGAAGTGGAGCATATCTCGGAAAGGCCTAGTATAGAGGAAGGGCTTGGGGATTCAGCAAGATTAATTTTACTTCCAACAATTCAAACAGTTTTACAAAAAAATTCTCGATTTCAGGCATTGGTATTCAGCAGATGATAAAGAAATTCCTTTCTAAATTTTGTTCACATAAATGACCACTTACATAGTTTGTTAAATTAACTCCTTATTTCAGAAGAGAACCCTAGATGCTCTCCACATTGCATAGGGATACAAAACTCGTGTTTTTATCTAAACATTGAAGAGATTCGTTCTTGGGACAGCGCGCGTAAAAAGTGCCGAAGTCTTGGAGGAGACTTGGCTGTCATCGATAGTTTAGAAAAGTTAAAAAATCTCACCAAAATATTGGATAAATTAACAATTGGACTGTATCCATATTATGTTGGATTGCGTAACTACGTGACAGATGTCAAGAAAGTCAAGTGGATCAATGGTATGCTAGTTGATAATCGTCTTTGGAAAGAAGGAGAGCCTCAGGTTGTTGATGATGTGAAGTGTGGTGTTCTAACGAAAGATTCTAATCAACTGCAGCTTCAAGTATGTTCAACTTTGTCTGGTTTTATTTGTGAGAATAGAGGAGGTAAGAGTAAAAATATTGCTTTCCGCGAATGATTAGGTCTGTTTAAAACGTCGCATCTCATGTGCCAAATGTAATTAGATCAAAGAATGCCGCCTAATTATCTATTGTTTGTAATGCATTAAAATACGCTTTTCATGCGTCCGTGAGTTAACGCATTTGCTCATTCACACGTTTACGCATATTAACACGTATTCTCACATATTGTCAAGGAAAAACCATTTACATATTCACGTATTCGTGCATTTACCCACTTCAAAGTTCCACGCATTTCGCTCGTGAGTTCATGCGTTAAATTATACGCATTTCAAGCGTTTACGAGTCAAAGCACCTGCTCTTCACACGTTCACGCATATTCATACATATTCTCACATATGATCGACGTATGACCATTCACCCATTCTCACATTTACCCATTTTAAACTTCAACGCATTTCACGCGTCAACGAGTTAACAAGTTAATGCTTCTACTCCTTTACTTATTCGAGTGCACGTGCACTCACGTATTCACTAGTCTGCGTGTTAAGGCATCCACGTATTCACAAATTCAAGCTTTGGCACATTCAAGCATCTATGAAAATCAAACTTACACGCATCCACACTCTTTCGCGTTAAATCAACTCATTCTACGCATTTTCATGTTCATACATCTACTCATTCATAAGTTAATGCAATTTCACAAGTACCCTTACATGGCTTCATCCACGATTCACACATTTATATTGACGCATTCATAAATTTCACACACTCAGGCATTTCGCGTGTCGACATCTCAACTCATCAACGCAGTTAATACGTTCACGGATTTACGTTTTAAGGTGGCTCGACTGGGGTTTGCTCGAGGCGCACCGTCGCTGTTTGATCACAAAATGTATTGTAATTTGAAATTGTAATTTTAATGACTTAATTATTATTATACTTGGAGCTACTCGGAAGGCTTACGAAATGCAATCTCATGATGCTTGGAATGTGTGACCTATCGAAATTCACAAGTGCAGTGAAAATCTGGACAATGGAGATGACTTGACGATCAAAACAACCTAATTCCGAAGTTTGCTGTCTAAATGTTAAAGATTTTCATACTTTTTCTCTTCAAATTTTGAAATCGTTTTATTTAAAAAATGCTTCCATATATATATATATATATATATATATATATATATGTCTTTCAAAGAGAGTAAGAACGAAAAACCTAATCTGGGTTTTATGAAACAATAAATGCGGTTACGTACAAAACTCTATATTAAAAAAAAAAAGTCATGTTTGTAAAAATCGTCATGCCGTTACTGTTAATTAATTATGAAATCTTCGATTATGATGATTAAAACGACAAGCAAAACTTGAATCCATCTTTCAACTTGCTATGAATAATTATTTGAAATAAGCGGTATGATCACGACGCAATTTGTGATCAGACAGTTACGGTACGGTGCGCCTCGAGCGAAACCCAGGCGAGCCACTCAAGCATGTTAAGGCCTGGGTTTTTACAGCAATGGCAAAATCACATTAATTTTATTATCTTGTTAGTGTTTTACCGTGGAAAGCTTAACTTTGAACATAAAGTGACAGTTAGGTCCCTCAAGCTTTTCCGCATGGTTTTGTTGACTTGTAGTGATCACGTGACCTTAAAGCTGGAAAAACAGAAATTTGAAAATGGGCCGACTGTTTTACCTTTGTCATCAATTGATTTCGATTTACAATCATTAAGAATCAAAAGACAAATAAGAAACCGCCCGGAATGGATGTCCCCAGTTTTACAGAAAGGAGAAAAATAAATAAATAAATGCATAATCATATCTTGGTCACGTGACCTGTTTTGCAAATTATCCCCTTAACACTAAAAGTTGGACAACCATTCCGGCAGAATCTGAAAGACAACTATGAATGTCGTTTGATAGCATCCTATTCGTTACTTTTTGAATAGTTTCTATCCGGCCAATTTTTAGTTACAATTTTTCTATATTCCTTACCACGTGATTTGTCACGTAACACACCTTATGCCGTATAAACCTGAATTTTTCAAGAAATCATGGAAATAAAGTATCTGAGAAAGTTTTAGCTTGAAAGGTGGAATATTCTTTGAGTAACTGAAGAAATACATATTTTATGCTATTTAGGTGACTGACCTAGGCCTTAACTTGCTTGAGCACCTTGGCGCATTTGCTTATTCATTTTTGCAAGAAAGAACAAAAAGAAAATTATTCTAAAATATATTTTATTATATACATACCGAGATTTACTCACTAATATTCTATTTGATATATTTTTATTCGTTCACACTGTTCCCAACCAATCACAGTGCGTGTATCATTTTTTTCATGTGTGAGAAAAACTATATGTCAGATCAGAAGCCGGCAGGAATTTGCTGCTGTTATTTCCAGTGAGACTTTCGATTAAAGTTTCAGTTCAAAATATGAATGAAACCATATGCTGGACAAAAACAAAACAAAACAAAACCAAACCAAACCAAACCAAACCAAACCAAACCAAACCAAACCAAACCAAACCAACAAAAAACCAAACCAACAAAAAACCAAACCAACAAAAAACCAAACCAACAAAAAACCAAACCAACAAAGAACCAAACCAACAAAGAACCAAACCAACAAAAAACTAAACCAACAAAAAACCAAACCAACAAACAAACAAACCAACAAACAAACAAACCAACCAACAAACAAACCAACCAACCAACAAACCAACAAACAAACAAAAAAAACAAAAAAACAAAAAAACAAAAAACAAAAAAACAAAGAGAATTTCGATGAAATGCCAATAGCAAAGCGAGGGAAGAGCTAACCCAGTTGTAAATGTTTTGAAATCGAAAAATAACAACAAAAACGAGAACAGGCAGTGATGTTCTTGAAAGAAGACGAGTTTACTAAATATCTTCGATATGCGTTCTCAATCATGTCTCATGTAAACTTTTCCTAATTCCGGCAGATAAAACCTTAAAGTTAGAAAGATAAATTTAAATAAAAAAGTGACCCTTAAAATTTTATTATTAGAGCATGTAAAACAGCGGTTTTAAAATGATATCGAACAAAAATTGCCTTTGTATGATATTTAGTTCAACTCGTTTTATGATACTTTACAGCTTGTAAATAGAAACTGTACTCGCGCACTTTCCATGAAGTAATTTCTATATATTTTCTTTGTTGTTGTTATTATTATTATTATTATTATTATTATTATTATTATTATTATTATTATTATTATTATTATTATTATT
>JANTNT010144416.1:0-31382 GCA_024752375.1 Entacmaea quadricolor
TTTAAAATGCTTATAACTCCTCAACAATTTAACTAAGTACTTTGTAACTTTGCACAGTTAGTATTTTACTTGTGTTCTTTTGGTTAGTTAAATTATTTTTTCAAAAATTAATTATTAGTAAATCTATTATTTTATGCAAATTAGTTATATGTCATTATGCATAGGGTCTGTGAAGTCCGTTGAAGACTTCTGAAGTTGAGATTGAACTTCAGAACTTGGGAACAAACTTCAGAGCCCATTTGTCAAAAGTTATGTGAAATGCACTGTAACCAGGTGAATTTTTTACCAACTATGGTAAGCTGTAGGTTGTATATACTATAGTTAGATAAACATTTTATGAATACTGAGGTAAATCCACAAACTTATGTTTTAGAGTCTTCAGTTCTTCTTCTAGTCTTCCCAGAGGAAACAACTACTACTGGCAAGAAAGGTCTCTTGAAATTCAAGTAAGAGCATAACCTACAGTATATGAATGGGCCTAGTACTGGCGTATCACAGTCTTTTTGGCTATTCAAATTAAGAACACCAACTATAATTATCGCTTAAGGAGTATTAATTTTTTGGAAAGGGGGTAAGCTGGAGAAATCCCTTTGGGTGTTAAATAAGAAAATTGTGACCCCAAAAGAAAAGTAGAATTAAAAAGTCAGGATCTCCTCCCTTAGATGGCAGTGTTTTTTTACTCCAAATTTTTTTCAAGAAGGAAAATAATTATGTCCCTCCTTTTGCTACTAATAAATATTTGGTGGCCCTCCCCCTGATTCCTCCAGCCAACCCACACCCCCCTTTTAAAAAATGAATGCTTCCTTGGTAATCATTTTACTGATGTGGTAATCCTTCCTTGGTAATCATTTTACTGATGTGGTAATCATTTGTGATCATTGGTGATCATTTTTATTACTGATGTGGTAATCCTTCTTTGGTAATCATTTTACTGATGTGGTTATCCTTCCTTGGTAATCATTTTGCTGATGTGTTCTGTTTCAGTCCTTGGGCTTTTGAGCTGACAAGCACTGTCATACCTGTAAGTTAAGTAATGAACATAATTATAGACATTTTCTTCTTTGTAAAAACGATTTATTGGTAACACTATAGAACTATTTTTACCATTATCAGGCATCAATAGTTGCAGAAAGATTTCCATTTCCAGGTATATCTTATGTAAGTATCTAATCATAAAATATAATTTTATTCTTATCAAATTCATGAGGAAAATACAGTTAGAAATCATAAGTGTGAAGGAGGTTTGTAAATCGGATACAAAATCGTCCTGATTTGCACAATCCTTAACTTGGATTTTCTCAGCCAAATTTAAATGTTTCTTTAAAAATTGGTAGAACATGAAAGAACCTAACCTAGATATTTGATAAGCCTGAGTGGCAATGTTAAATCTGATATTGTATGTACTACATAATTTTTATTAGTATTTCTCAAATTCATGAATAACTAATGAGGACAAAGCAAAAAAATCACTACAGTGTGACATTGTCTTGACACTGTGATTAAACACTTGGCATGCATAAATTAAACCAACAATTGCTTTGAATTTCTCCTCAAATTATCAATAAATTTGGGAAGCTAGATCAAACACTTGAAAGGGTGTTTCAGCACACTAATCAAGTATTCTTTCTTGTGTTTATTTAGTAAAATTGTTGAATGTTCTTGAGAGTACTACAAATGTGTAATTATTGACCAAGTGGGAGGGCAGGATGGAAAAATATTATTCAGGGCACAAAATAGGGAAAAACATTTGGCCTGCCCAGTTTTTGTTTTTGCAGGTCAAGCGAATTTTCACCTGTCATTTTATTATCTGGTTTAGCAGTTCATCATAATTGTTTTCGCCTGCCAAATTTTAACTTTTGACTGACATTTGGCCATTGGCAGGCAGCTATTTTGGGCCCTATTGTTGGCTCAAGGTCGTGATATAAAGATTGAGCACAGCAAAGTCTGTATGAGAGCCAAATATTTTCCTGTATGGCCTGACCTAACTCAGTCAATATGCATTTTATCATACAACCAATTTTTAGAAAGATTTAGTCCGAAAAAATTGCATCTGTTACTGCTGAATGCCAATATGGCCAATGTCCTGGGAGAGTTGCATCAAATCAAGGATACTGAGGTTTCAATTCATTCACATCTTCAAATACAAAAGAAAAATAGTGATTAATCTGTTTGAGCTGCGTCGGTGTATAATATATAGAAACGATGGATGGATTGTAGGTAATTTGAAACCCCGTGAATAAAAATGAGTTTACTTAACTGACATTTCGGACATTAGTCCTTCGTCGGAGTAAAAAAAGACAAAGGACTAACTGTCCAAAATGTCAGTTAAGTAAACTCGTTTTTATTCACAGTGTTTCAAATTACCTACAACCCATCCATCGTTTCATTCACATCTTTGCTTACCTCTGTCTACAGTTGTTTATCATGTTCAACGGGAAAAATTTGAAGGAATGAACACGATAAACAACTGTAGACAGAGGTAAGTGAAGATGTGAATAAGTGAATCCTTGGTAACCTCAATTTGATGCAACTCTCCCAGGCAATCAGCCATATTGACATTCTGTGTATTTGGGCAACATTTTGTCAGTGGGTCTGTTGGGATTTTTCTGGAGTGAGCACACAGGCTCCACCATTTTTGGCAATGGTTTTCATAGCTGCAGTGCATGCACTCCAGCTGGTACAGGTCACATGATATTATGTACAATAATGCTTTGTTTTGATTTGTTTGTTTTCTATTCAAGTCTGTTCTTGGTAGTCAGTGGTGGTCAGAGGTCTTCTGGTTTCTATTTGTTCCCTACACTCATTTCCATATTAGGTATATATTCATTTATACTGGACAATTAGGTAAAAAGTCTGTTTTCTCTTGCATGACCAAAAACATTTGAGTCAGTTGGTCTGTTTTATTTTTATTCTTTTTCTTCAATTTTCTAAATAACAGTCAAAATTACATGTATATCATTATATATAGATGTTTTGGATTCAGGAACAAGAAAATTGGGTCCGTTTCCATGTAAATTAATACACTGATTATTTGGCCTTAAAACAATTAAACATGAGAAATCCTGGCATAGTATAGTTGAATTGGTACCAGATGAGTCAAATAGTAAATGCAACAGCTTTTGGTTGTAATAGATGACTTGCACTAAGAGGTCACATGACCCTACCTCCCTTAATCCAAGCAGCAGTGTCAAAATAAACTTCAGAAATAAAAAGAGCATCTTGATTTTAGTAAGAAGGCGAAGTTTTGGCTCATAAAATAAAACACAAGAGAAATGGCATTAAATACAAAATAGATTATTTTATAACGATTTGAATGTATGGGAAAATATGTTGGTTGACAAGCTCTTGCAACCAGGGCATTTTCCCATACAAATCCTTATAAAATAATCTATTTTGTATTTAATGCCATTTCTCGTTTTATTTTACGAGCCAAAACTTCGCCTTCTTACTAATATTAAGGTGCAGCTCTTTTCATTTCTGGAGTTTATTTTGACACTGCTGGTTGGATTAAGGGAGGTAAGGTCACATGACCTCTTAGTGCAAGTCGTCTATTACCATAGCTCTACCAGACTCTGTATTTGTACTTTTGGGTTACCTGTACTATTCAACAGTCTTCTCAAAAGTCCTTCCTATGATATGTCAAGACCAGGCTTCTGAAGCTCTCATGGCAA
The DNA here is from genome assembly GCA_024752375.1 of Entacmaea quadricolor. Classification (NCBI taxonomy): domain Eukaryota; kingdom Metazoa; phylum Cnidaria; class Anthozoa; order Actiniaria; family Actiniidae; genus Entacmaea; species Entacmaea quadricolor. The sequence continues at coordinate 3,672 of JANTNT010144416.1, forward strand.
AGTGTATTGAATGTTGATTGTTGATTATTTATTTCTATAAAGTAAAAGAAAATTTCTTGAGTCTTGAATCAATATATTTTATTCATATGTTAGAGTTCATGACAGCTTTGGACATCTTTGGTCACTCTTGACTTGACATATCATAAGAAGAAAGGACTTTTCTGCCTAAGGAGGCATTTTCTTGGTGATAAATTTAGTGGACTTTCATGAAGCTTCGACCATTCATAGTTTAATGTGTTGATCCTTGTTAGTGGGTGATAAGAAGAACCGATTTCAGAGGATTATTTGGAGATATGTTGGGAATTTTGGGCCCGAAGTTGCCTAACTTTAGCTCATTTTACACACATTAATGCTACAAAACTATGGAAATAAAATTTACCACCTTTAAAGACTCCAAATCACTCAGAAAACCACTTGGATTTCTTAAGTAGCTATCAGACTTTAATTCTGGAACATTTTTTCAGTAGGTAATAGGAAAGATTGTTCACTCAGAGCAAATTTTGAATACTACAGGTAACCCAAAAGAATAAATACAGAGTCTTGTAGGTCTGTGGTAATTATTACAATCAATGTAATTGTTGTAAAATAAGTTTGCTCTGTACTTTCTTTTAAGATTTCTCCCTCCATTGTCAAAAAGAGAAGAGCAGAGCACTGAGGATTTCAGTCAAGATACTCAAAAGGTTTGTATGTCTGTCTGTCAGTTTTGTATGTCTGTACATCCATATTTCTGTCTGTCTGTCTATCTATCTATTTGTTTATAATTACACACTAAAAACTCATACCTATGTTATAGAAAAATTAATTTAAAATTTACCTGAACAAATTTAACATTTATATTTTCCTTGCAGGCTATTGCTGCTAGCTTAGGAATTAGAACTACTAACTTAACTTTAGAAGATAAGAATATTTTTCAGAAGGAGCTAAAACAGAAGACAGGTGAGGATGATGTGCAATTCACAGGATGTAACGAAACTATGGCAGTGAACAATCCTTAGTGTCTGAGCTCTTACTAATAATTTCTTAATGGGATTTGTGGAAGGGGATAGGGAATTCTTTGAGGATGGGATTTGGTGTTGCACCTAGTAGGGGACCTTGTGTCCTGTTGTACTTCACCTGTCCTTCAGGCAACCAGTAAATAAATAAATTAATTAATAAAACATTTCAATTTTTCACAAACATTTTCAGAAATTCTTGCTCAACAAACAGTGCAGTCCAAAACACCACATAATGGCACAGCTGCAAGTATGGCCAACACCCCAAGAGAAAATAATGCTAGTCCTGGTCGTGAGACCAGACTAAATAAAATGGCAGCACAAGTAAAAGAGGTTCTACCTCAAGTTCCTCTGGAAGCCATTAAAAGAGACTTAGGTACATTTATTTTATAAAAGAATATTAATGAAAAACAAAATTTTAAAATTTTGATCTACCTGTTATACCAAGCCAAAGATTGTATAATTTTCTATTTTTTTTCCAGGACTGTTATGATATTAAACCAAGGGTAGCCTGTATAGTAGTGCAAAGGGAAAGGAATTGAATGAGGGGATGGGAAAGCAGTTGCAAGCAGATGTGGGAAATAAAGTCCCTTCTAATCCTATTCCCTTCACTTTCCACTGCTATGAATATTCCAGCTTGGATTTTAAGCAACTCTTAAGGGTGACCTTATTTTTTTTATCTCAAATGTAAGCACTCTCAAACCCAAAACTGTATAATAATTCTAAGAAAAGGAACTTGAAATAGAAAGTTCCTTTGTCTTTAGAGCAGTTTGTCACCTATGACTACCTATTCCATAATTAATTAACTGGCTGCATTGCCAGCATGGTTGGTCCTTGTGGTGTAGTGATTAAACGCAGACTAGTAATTAAAACCGAAGATGTGGGGTAGGGCTTAAAAGTTTTTTCTCTTTATACATTGATTTCTCTCTTCCATAATTAATGATCAGTTGTTTCTGAATAAGAATTGTTTCTTTTTTAGGAAAAACACGATGTGTTGACACAACTATTACAAATATAATAGAAGGAAAAGTGAATTACACACCAGAGAATTCACCATCAGTTTCTTCTTCCTCAAAGTCTATGACTCCTCCTGTAAGTACCCCTGTTTTAAAACCTCTGTGGAAATTTGTTAATTTAAAGTTTTTACTAAAGAAAACTAGTGATTAATCTAGTTTGAGCTGCGTCGGTGTATAACACATAGAAACGATGGATGAGTTGTAGGTAATTTGAAACACCGTGAATAAAAAACGAGTTTACTAGCAAGTTTTTACTAGCAATTTTATCACACTATGCAAAAGGAGATATGAGAGGTTAGCCCTAACGAGAATATCTCCTAGATCAAGTTGAAATTTAGAAGTTGATTTTTGTGGAGGGAGGAAAACCAGAGAACCCAAATTTGTTAATTTAAAAATTTTACTAGCAATTTTATCACACTACAATGCAAAAGGAGATATGAGAGGTTAGCCCTAATGAGAATATCTCCTAGATCAAGTTGAAATTTAGAAGTTGATTTTTGTGGAGGGAGGAAAACCTGAGAACCCAGAGTAAAACCCTTGCAGCAAGGGAGAGAATCAACAAACAACTCTACTATGTACTACCCCAAGCCTGGCAGGACTCAAACCTTGGTCTCACTGGTTAAAGGTGAGCACTGTCACAGGTACTCTACCCTTGCTTTCCATTGCTGTTGTCAGTGGCTGGTTATAAGGTACCATTATGCTGTTGATGTGCCAAGAGCATTCTTTACTTTTTTGTCTGTATTGCTCTTTGCAGTCCATAACTTACTCTTTTCCAATTTTTTGTGTGGCCTGCATGCTTCACTCATGGGCCACAAGGCTTCCCCAACTTACAGTACAGACCACACACTTGGTTAATAAGAGATGATATTTTACATGGAAATGATGCTAACCTGGAAGTATAATATCTGAATATACAAACTCTTTTTAATTTGTAGTCTCCACCAAAGGCTTCCAATGCAGCATCTTCCTTTTCACCATCTTCAGAAAAGAGGCAGCAGTCATTTGAAGAACGAAAAAGAGCAATGATAGAGGAAGCAAGAAGGTCAGATTCTGAAATTGTTCTTAATTTGAAATAATGAAGTATTGCTTTCTGCATTCTGTTCTTGCAAACATAGCTTAGACCCGTCATGTTTTAGGGTAATCAACACCTACGGCCTGTATTGTTCTCTATTGTTGTTCTATTGTATGATGGATGAATAGAACGAAGAAAAGACATATAGCTGGCATTCATGTTGGTTTGTTGGAGTTCAGCTTGTAAACCAAACAGTGCTGATAATTGCTTAAATTCACTAATTGCACTAAATTGCAAACTCTGAGCATGCAACAATGCAGTGTGTTTCTTTTAACAGATCAATTTTATCAAACCCTGAAGTTGATCAAAGTCAGGGCATGGCTTGCTCACCGATCGAATTGGAATTTAGTATGTTGATTTTTGTGGAGGGAGGAAAACTGGAGAACCTGGAGAAAAACCCTTAGTTAGCAAAGGAAAGAACAAACAAATAAACAGCTCTACTCACAAATCCTGAGCTCAGGAATCCAACACTGCTGAGGTTCTGGAGTCCAACCCTGGACTTCAGTTGTGAGAGGCAGCATGCTAACAGGACATATCAGCCATGCTTCATCTAAACAATAACACTGCGACTGGTAAGATGCTAGACATTGTGACAGATCAGTTGAATCTTAACCTGGACATACCTGGTTTGTAGCTGGTCATATGTTACAAGTATAGTCTGTCTGTATGTCTGTATGTCCACATGGCTGGAAAGACAACACTTCGACTGGTTAACTCTCTATTTCAACCAGAAGTTCAACCTGGAATCCCCCCCCCCCCTTTATTTTCCATTCAGAAAATGATGGGAATGCTAGTCGTACCTATTAGGCATCTGTCACATTTTGGGATTATTCTGGTGGCATCACTTTTTTGGTAATGCAATATGGGGCACTGTAGCTTTTAGGAGTAAAATTTTTGTTGCCACACCCATCAGGATAACACTTAGGTACCTTTAAAAAATAGTGGGTGCCTATATAGGGCATTTCACATTGTCTCAATGCACTTCGCAGTTCAGTGTCATCAGTTGAGGACTTTACAGGTGCTACCAGGCGCCATTGCCAGCCACACAGCTTACAATCATAAGAAGATAATTAGTATGTTATGCATCCAATTGGAATAGGCTGTTGAACCAGGAGACAATACCTACAGGTTCCTTAATGTCCCCCATGATACAGGTTAAGGAAGGGATGGGAGACAGGGCCTATTGTTCAAATTCTTATCCGAGAAGACTTGAAATTCTAATCATTTGCAGATATTATTTCAAAGGCAGCACTTTCTCCTCAGTTATTTTAAGACCCTGAGTGTTGGTCCAGCTGGGATTCGAACCCCAAACTCCTGCACAACAGACCAGTGCTTTTCCAACTGAGCTTCTGGTTTAGAGGTCATTTTCAAAATTTGAATTTTGAGTACAAATTAAATTACATCATATTATTAAAAAATTTTTGCTTTCTTGTTTTTGACACAGGAGATACATAGCCAAGCATGGATTATAAAGAAAAGTTAAAAAATAGATTTGTCTTTAATTTATAGACATTGAGTCAACATATCTCACAAAGAAATCCACATACATTGTTACCTTATATAAATGTTTTTGTTTACATGTGTTTTACAAAATTTTAATCTTAATACCAAAGTTGTTTTGCCAGATTATTAGTAAATATCTTCTGATGGCTTCTTTAGTCTCTCCTGTGGAGGGCCTGGACAAAATTGTTGAGATTTAAAGGCTCAAACATAGCAACTGGCAACAGTGCCATATGGCACTGTAAGGGACAGAGAGACATTCGTGTTCAATGCCATATACTGGTAACACTCCAAGAGGGGGGGGGGGGTGTTAAAAAAGGATAAAAATGTAGAACCGTTCAAAACAGTTTATATGGAGCTCATCAGTCTTACAGCCTGTTTGATGTTTCTGTGACCTTATAACTATGTCGGCTTGATTTCTGGTGTTCAGGTTTTTGTCAATCAAAATTAGTGGTCTGAGTTAGTTTGATTGATGGAAGCCAAAACACAAGATGTCTGGAGTAGACAAGGTCACAGAAACGATGGATGGGTTGTAGGTAATTTGAAACTCTGTGAATAAAAAAACGAGTTTACTTATAACCTGATGTTTCTGAAGTTAGTCCTTCACTCCAACGGACTAACATCCAAAACGTCAGTTAAGTAAACTTGTTTTTATTCACAGTGTTTTAAATTACCTACAACCCATCCATAGTTTCTACTGAGAAACCACTTGACTTGTGAAGTTACAATCAATAATAATAATAATTAATTCTATATATACATTTTTTAGAGAATTCAAAATTATGTACAACAAAATAAAACTGTTATGACTTAATATGAAGAGGACATATTAATAGAGGACACAGTCTACTTAATTCAATAGAAACCTATTTTATTCTTTTGGAAGTTTGTTCTATTCTTGGTTTTTCATGTGAAGTCACAGCCACCATTTTGGTGTACAGTTTACAAAAGATTTCTCATTAGCCTCTATTGTTATGTACACCAACATGGCTGCCATGCTGTTGCCATTTTATTCCCCCAAGAATGAGTGAAAACCAAGAATCGTGTACTAAGTTGAATTGTGTGAATTGTTTTGGCTACTGAGTTACGTAGACTGTCCTTTACACAAAGTCAAAACTGTACAATATTAAACTATACACATATTTGTTTAAAAAAACAGTACACTGTCATTATAAATTTAAAGATAAATGTACACTGCAGTATACATTAAAAAATATGCAGTCTGGTAAGAGCTGGTGTGATTTGCTGAAGAAGAGGCTTTTCTGTTCATAATTTGTTCTTTTGTCTGATTCTGATGCTACTAGCCTGGGCTTCCTGTGGTGTTACGGACTTACTCACATGATGACATAGTGGCTATCGCATCTTTGATGCACTAGCCATAACTAACAAACCAACTAGAATGACTGTATCTGTGTGTAATAAATATGTTAACAAGTCAAAGGAAATTTGTACACTTGTAATGTCTCGTACTTTTGTCTCGCCATCTTCCATCAGAGATAAGATTAGACAATCCCAATACTGACTGGATAATGGCTGAGAGAAGTTAAGAAGATGAAGATTTTTTTTTGAAAATCAAGCCACAAATGCAATGAGTGGGTGCCCTGTGACAAAACCTGGAATATACACTAATTGAGAATCCACCAGGTGGCTCAATATTAATACCAGCTGAGCAAAAACTAAGTGCACAAAGGATTATAGGACAAAATATACAGCTCTTGATTTAGGTTAAAATGTCAGATTTCTGACAACAAATTGATGGAATGTTGATGAGGTTCTTTTCTTTCTAATGACTTTTGGCTAAATGTCCCTGACAATAACTGCGTGAAGTTCTCTTTAGTGATTTACCATAAGTTGCAAAAGAGCTTGTAAAAGAGGGCCAGCCATGGAAACTCTAAAAGCAGCTATGATTGATTAAAAAATAGGTGCAACAGCTATAGAATACCCCACAAATGACATTCATCCTATTGTGTTTTGTGCTGTTCTCAAAGAGAACAACTAAATGTTTGCAGGGTATTCTATATTTATTCCAAAAAAATGTTCATCACTCAACTGGCTATTATTAATAATCTTTAGGAATTACCTTCCTGTAAATTATAAAATAATAATACAAAAACCCAAATAAAAACCCTCCAAGATGTGCAGCGTGCCCCACTCCATCTACTGAATAAGCAACCAGATTACCTAATAAGTTTTTGCCTGTTAAAGAACTATAAAACAATATAGAAATGTCTTCATAGATAACGAGTGTTGTAAACGACAGTTGCGACAATCGATAGAAAAGGTTGATGTCTAGTTTCAGACCAGGTCCTCTCATTTGTTCAACTAATGCTACTATGTTTGTACAAGCTTGAACTGCCATAAGACCAGCCAATCCAGCACTACATCCAACACAAGGTCTCCAGGCATTAACCTTGGTAAATATATTACTCAAAACAGACTTTTGTAATTGTGCCAGTTGTGTGGTCACTGTGCCTCCAAAGATGTGTCCAATGAAACTCCAGGATTTTGCTGTAGGTAGGAAATTTTCCCATTTGATTTGTTGATAGAGATACAGTAAAAACTGTGAAGTACAGCCTGCTATGCCACCACCAATGAAACTTGATAGCATGTGTTTGCGGCCATACCGCACATGAAGATCATAGCCACTGGCAACAAGGAATGTCATGTTCCCACCAAAATGTGTACCATCTGAGGAGATTAGGAATACTGATAAACAATCATCATTCTTTTAGTTATACAGTTTGAAATATTTTCATCTATTGAAATGAGTTTTTTTGGTTGTGAAAATTAACTCCTCTAATGTACAATTAAAATATACTTGTACAGCTCATTTACCAAATAACCATCACCATCACCATTATCATTATCTATGGATGTTGAGCAAGTTTTCAAGTAGGGGGTGAGTTCAAGTGGTCAGGGGGGCTTGAGAAACTAGATGTTTGTAGCTAATATGAATTTCTATAATATAAATTTTAAAGTTTTTTGAACTCCTCAGATGCCCTGGCTCTGACACCCATGTCATCGTAGTCATCATCATCATTACCACAATCAATACCACAACTATCATTATCATCAACACCACCACCAAACAGAACAATGTGATGGTGGTCATCTTGAACATTATTTTCTTACACTTACATGCCCATGTCGTCATAGCCATCAACATCATTACCACAATCAATACCACAACTATCATTATCATCGACACCACCACCAAACAGAATAATGTGATGGTGGTCATGAACATTATTTTCTTACATTTACATGCCCATGTCGTCATAGCCATCATCATCATCATCACCACAATCAATACCACAACTATCATTATCATCAACACCACCACCAAACAGAATAATGTGATGGTGCATGGTCATCTTGAACATGATTGTCTTAGACTTACCATTGTTTACATTGTGTGCATTAAATATTTGTAGACAACATTTCTCCAAAACATACTGGAGCAGATTTTGTGTGAATGTGTGAAAAAATTGTCATGAATGTGCCGTGCCGTTACATGCCTGAACACCACACATTTTGATTGGATTTTGTCAATTTTTCTTGCGTCAGTGTGAATATGTGTAGTGCCATACTCAATACACTGGTGTGTCAAAGCAATGTGAATAGATGAGAATCAAATCAGTGCATGAGCCTTGTGATTTGCTAGCAAAAGAAGCCATTTGAGTGTTCCATCACGTGACATGTTGTAATATTTGCCTTGGTATGATTGGAGGAACCTGTTCTGTGACTGAGACTGTACCTTGAGTTTTTTCACAGTCATACGAAATCTGCTCTATACCTTTTGTGCAATTCATGAGAGGAAAGCCAAATGTAGTTTATGAGTTTTAAGAAAGTGGAATATTTGATAAAAGTTTACAAAACGATGAAAACAATGGTGACGTCACAGCATGTCCATTAATTAAACTTACATAATAATATAGATCGATTTTTCTCCATCCCTTGAGAATCAAATAACAATTGCGCGCCATATTGGTGCACCTCGTGTAACAACAGAAGCTAATGATGAATGCTTTGTTTGAGGTACACCAACATGGCCACCATGACGTCACATGAATCGATCTATAAAACCTGCTATAGAATAGAATAAAATTATCTTCCATTTACGTACCAACATGATTAAACAAGCAAGTGACACAAGTGTAATAGCGTCCTTCCAAGACGTTCTTAATCGAGAACGAAAAATGTTTGTCGAGAACTGAGGTTCTCATATTGAAAGGGTAGCCCAATTTCTTGAGAGGACCCAAGGTCGAGTCTGATGACATTCTTGAAGTGAGACACGGCAAATTAAGGGCAGCTATGCTACCTAGTGTTAAAGCGGGATGGTAAAACTCTTCAGCAATACTGAGTGACATTATATAACCGAACCAAGGACGAGGATATTAAAGATAATCCTAATCTGTTAACAAAGCTATTCTTTTACAAGTTTTTTGGTTACCGTTCTCCATCGGACGCAATCATATACAGGCAACCCGACCGATAGTTTATCGGGTAATACTTTCTAAGCAGGAAAGTAAATTAAAAGAGAGCGTAAAAATAGAAACAAAAATCCAAAAATCAATTTAGAGATGAAGTTCAAATTTTTCTTACATGCGTATCTTTCTAACCTCGGTTGCTGGCGCTTTTCGAAATCAATTTCAAATATTGGGATTCCTGTGTTGGTTTAATGGAACGCCTGACATTTGTTCGCAGTCACGAGAAAAAAAAAATATTCAAGAGGATTTTAAACTTTATCAGTGATTTATTTGTCGTTAATAAGAGAATAAAATGGCTCTGAATGCGACGGAGAGAGATCCTCTTATTCGTAAAGACCAAAGTTCATCATATAGTACAAATAAAGATGTTTTGGTGGATCCTAGTCGCACTAGCCCTTCAGTACAATTGTACAGAGTCTACACAAGACGATGGTACATGCTTTTTGTGCTGTGTTTGCTAAACTTCTCAAATGCAGTGGTAAGTATTTTGAAAATTGATCTCCATTGATGAGACTTTATTTTATGGAACTTAACAAATTAAGGGACCATTCTCCATCATCATTATTATTATTATTTTGGTCAAATAATTTCAGGTTTCCCAAAATGTAATACCCTTCCCCCCTGCCATAATTAGTGTGCAACCCGAGAACCCTGGATACTAAGGGTCTTTTGATATGGAGGCAAGCCAGCCCAGTTAGCTGGCTGGCTCGTAATTAGGACGAATTTTTTACTTGAGTTTATATGAAAAAATCCAGTCCGCTCACTGAGCTGGCTCGGCTCCAAATAAGTAGACCCTAATTACCAGGCTGGCTCATTTATTTCTGTTTATATGGGAATTTTTTCAGCCCAACTGCCAAGATCTCAGCACAAACCAACTGAGATATCAGCAAGTGGGCCAGACCATTTTCCCATATAAACACAATTATTTTTTTACAAAGAAGATAGGATGAGCTGAGATCTTGGTAAAGTGGGCTAACTGGGCTGGCTCACCTCCATATAAAATGCCCCTAAGAAATATAGTTGGACCAATCAGAAACTGTTCTTTGACTGCAAGGTCAGGCGGACCAGGGGTCAAAGGGGGTCTCCCAGATGCAGAAATGTGTCAAGGGGGTGTCCCAAATGAAGAAATGTATATAGCAATAATTATTATGATGTCATATTAAATGAGTCTTAAAATGAGTAAGGGAGCATTCACTTTTCAGAAGGGAGGGTGTGTTGGAGGAGTCTTTCTGGGTGTTAAAAAAAACATTTCTGACTCCCAAAAAAAGTTAAGGGAGAAAATCATGACCAAATACACTACATGGAAGTGATTTTTACTCCAACATCTCTTTTCAAGAAGAAAAATAATGAAATCCCCCCATCTTGCTACTGAAAAAATTTGGTGTCCCTCCCCTTAATTCCTCTTGAAGAGTCTACCACTGACAGGGACAGGGTCTGTTGGCAATGTTGTTTATTGTTAGTTCAAGTTATAATCTGTGTTTTTTGCACTATTACACTACCTTGTTAATCATGAGGACTTTCTGAGAGTAGCCTGTGTTACTGTAAACATTCCCTAAGCTTATTGTAACATTTTACTTGTCAATCTTCATCTTTGATTGGCATTAAAACCCACGAAAAGTGTGTTTTCTTCTCCACTGGCCCACCTCTCCTAAAAAAAGAATGCTCTCTAAATATAAGTGAGGTGTGGGAATGGGATGGTGCAACACTGGACACCTGTATCTACCCATGGGGATCGACATTTTCTTGGTTAAAAAATACAGTATTATTAACATTCCTAAAATGTTTCTTGGTGTCGTACTGTAAATAACAAATATTCCAAAAAGTTAGGAATATCTTCCTTTTGAATATTTATTTAATTATTTTAATTTTATACTTCTGCATTTTTTCAAGATTTGGATTTCATTTGCTCCAGTAGCTGACTACACTGCTAGTTATTACAATCGAACATTAAATGATATTAATTGGTTGTCTATTGTATTTCTTCTTGTGTGTTTTTTGTTTGGTCTTGGTGCTTCATGGGTACTTGATACACTGGGTCTTAGAGCTGGGGTAAGTGTGCAGCAAATAAATTTTAATAGATTTTAATAGCAGTATATAAATATAACATAGACAGATCTATAATAGAGGCCAGAGGAGTCCATCAAATTGTACAGCCCCTCCCTCGATAGTATGGTTAAAAAACATGTTTCCCCCACCACACACACACTTTCATTTGTTTGTATTTGTGAGAAACTAAAGTGGCTAGAGGTAATATCCTGATGTTATCATGTACAAACTGCCTTATGTTTGTATATTCTAAAACAGAGGGGTTCCAAAAATTGATCTATTTTTCATCTTACCAGTTTCCCACAATTATTTGTTTAAATGTAATGATAACTGCCTACATAGCTTTTATTGTTATTAAACTAAGAAAATTTTTACAATATCTTATTATGTTAGAGCATAACATTCATTTTTACTCTACAAAAATTTCTGGTCTTCCCAATTTCTCACCTTTTTATCCTTGTCACTAGCATTGGTTTGATGGTTCGAATGAACCTCTCCCTCTCCTACCTACCCCTTCTATTAATAATATTTTGCAAATTTCTGTGAGAACAGCTGGATACATAAAAAATTGATTTGGGCAGAAAAACAGCCCCCCTTTCAAGGTCCTAGCAATAGGCCTGCCTGCTCTCCCCCTGTCCTTTCTGCACCCACTATCCCATAAATAATAAACTTTCAATAACAGTTTTTCTCTTTTTTTAGATTCTTGTTGGTGCATGGCTAAATGGAATTGGTGCAGGTGTTCGTATATTCAGTGGCTTGTCATTTATACCTTTGTCGTACAAGTTTGCATTAGTAATGATTGGTCAGAGTATTTCATCTCTGGCGCAGCCTTTTGTTTTAAATTCTCCAACCAAGCTGGCAGCTTTGTGGTTTGGTGCTAATGAAAGAACAACAGCAAACATGTTTGCTTCACTATGTAAGTCTTACACACTGATCCCTGGCTTTGCTTGAATGGCCACCAAACAATGGGTTGTTTTCCCAATGGGATATAGAATGTCTGAACAACAAACTCAAATTCCTAAGTTTATCCCCCAAAAATACAACCATAATTGACTTCCCTCTGTCCTAAAACTCAAAAATATATGTGCACATAGCCCCACTGGGTCATCTATTGACTTCTTGATTTCTTTTTGCCCTTTATTTGTACATAAAAATGCTTCACCCATTGGCCCCCTCATTAATTAATGGCCAGTTTAAATATTTTTTGTTATTCAACTGCTTTTGTTTTACTTTACTTTAGCAAATCCTTTAGGGATACTAGTAGCCAATGCTGTTGCTCCTGTCATTGTATCACATGAAGAAAATATACCACTTATGGTAAACAAAATAACAAATACATAATTATGTAATGTACATGTTTGGTATAACAGGGCAGATACAGAGGAAGATTCCAGGTGTACTGGACCTTCCCCCCTTGTCAGTCAGTCAGTCAGTCAGTCAGTCAGTCAGTCAGTCAGTCAGTCAGTCAGTCAGTGTAGTTTTTTTGGACTTGCCTTTTCAAAAATCCTTTTGGACCAACACTTTCAAAAATCCTGTTTCTGCCCTAATTGGTATATCATTTGAAATTCATTGAATAGTATATAATATATATCTGATAGCAATAAAATCTCATTCTTTCTGCTGCTTCTTTTTTTCAGCTGAAAGTCTTTGCTGCCCCTGCTTTTCTTGGTGTTGTCATGGCAACATTTGGTGTTTGTAGCAGTCTTCCACCCACTCCTCCCACACATTCAGCTGCTTTCAAGTCTGAGCCTTTCTTCTCAGGGCTGAAAATTGTAAGTTTTTTATTACTTTTGGTTGGTTTTAACAAAACTTGTTCCTCAGTAACCTCATTCAGTAGATGGATTTTATTTGGTTTTATGGCCATTTTCACAAGCATACAACCCAGATACCTCTCAATCATGTATTTAAACTGATTAACTATTCAAATTATTTACTTTTTTGACTATAGTCATTTGATTGGTTAAGCCATAGTTCCTGAAAACACAGATATTTAGAGGTGGATTGGAGGGGTGGGTTTATCAGAGGGGTGCTGGGGTGCTCATATCATTCCTTGGATAATTTTGTGACTTTTATCTGGGACAAGTAATGTTTTTTTCTGTACTAGCTAGAATGGCTTGCCCCTCTGCCACTGCAAGCCCCTCCTGAAGAAATGACTTGCCCTGCTGCACCCCCTCCTGAAGAAAATAGCTTGCCCCTCTATTGCTGCACCCTCCTGAAGAAAATAGCTTGCCCCTCTATTGCTGCACCCTCCTGAAGAAAATAGCTTGTCCCTCTATTGCTGCACTCCTCCTGAAGAAAAAAGCTTGCCCCTCTATTGCTGCTCCCCTCCTGAAATAAATAGCTTGCCCATTTCGTATTTCTATCTCTCTTCAGTAACTACATATTATTACTTTGTTTTTAAGGTATTAAAAAACAAATCTTTTCTTATCTTGACGGCTGCTTTTGGTATTGGAATCGGCCTGTTTTCTTGCCTATCCACTATTCTTGAGCAAGTCATTTGTCCTTTTAGTTACAGTGATGTAAGTTTATTACGAACCATTTTTGTTAAGTGAATCATCACAAGTCAGTCAGGTCTGGCTGTAGCCATACCGTTTTTTTCATGGCTGTAAAATATACAGTATGATTTTGTTTTGCAACTGTCGCTTGCAATCTCGTTCGAATGATGTCACACTTTATAGTTGTAATTTTTTTAAAAAAGGTAAGAACGTTTGCGGCACGCGCCCTTGTCTTTATGCGCGCAGTAGTTTCTCCGATGTTCTTGAGATGCAGTCGTTGCCAGCATTCTTGTCTTGATTGGAAAACCACGCTCCGAGAGAAAGTCTTCGGTGGTCGTTTTTCTTGCTGTCCATAATGTTGTTATGATACTGAAAGAAAGAAACACAAGAATGATACAACCATAAGGAGCTTGGAAAAAATCCGAGCCCATGGGTTCAAATCCCATCTGGGGCTCGGATTTTTTTTTTCTAATGCAGGATTGGTTAATTAGCAAAATCCATGAAATTTTTTTAATTTTGAAGGAAGTTTCTTTTTCACATGTTCTTTCCGAAAATCGAAAAAAAAAATTATAGGGTCCCGTGCAAAATTTTCCCTTTGAAGGTCGTCATGGAAACTCAGCGGTATTCGTGCGCGCGCCCCCATGGATTCGAATCAAGCATTCAATAGGCAGTCTCCTTGATGTATTATAATATGTAATCATCTTTTACTTGATTGATTAGAAAATGGCTGGAACAGCTGGAGCAGTTCTGATAGCTGGTGGTCTAGTAGGAGGAGCTATATCAGGCTGGTATGTTGATAAGTCTAAAGAATTTGAGTTAACAGCCAAGATAGCTTATGGAATGTCTGCTGTTACCTGCTGTTTCTTTGCTATGGTGAGTTTAAAAACCACAACAACTGGAAGATACAATTAGCCCTGTTCAAACGAGAACGCAAGTCAACGCTAGTTTACTTATGATAGCTTGCGTTCGTACCGTTCAAACGAGACGCAGGGCGCTTCAATTTGCGAAGACGTTCGAGCAGGTTCAAAGCTGTCAACCTATGATGCCGCTAGTCACCACAATTTGGTGTTCAAACGAACTACACTCGCGTCAAGTTGCGTTTTCGTTTGAACGGGAGTTTGATTGACATTCATTCATTTCTCCGGTCACCCTCACAAACACGCCTTATTTCTTGCGTTCGTACCGTTCAAACGAGACGCAGGGCGCTTCAGTTTGCGAAGACGTTCGAGCAGGTTCAAAGCTATCAACGCAAGATGCCGCTAGTCACCACAATTTGGTGTTCAAACGAACTAAACTCGCGTTAAGTTGCGTTTTCGTTTGAACGGGAGTTTGATTGACATTCATTCATTCATTTCTCCGGTCACCCTCACAAACACGCCTTATTTCTTACATGACGAGATGACGTAGATTGGCTGCAAAAAGCGGCTATGTGATGCAAAATGAAGTCTTTTGCCATTGAAACAACTTTTGGAAAAATTGTGTGTAAAAAGAAGATTTGCAGGCTGAGAGAGTTTTCCTGAGGATCGAGACAGAATAAAAGAGAACAAACAAATTACCAAGTTCGTTATTGTTGACATTAAATTTTAATTGTTTTATTTTAGATTTTCAAATTGCCGCACCAGCCAGCGGCAGTTCTACTAGCATCAGGTCTTTTTGGTTTCTTTGCCTTTGCTTTGATGCCAGTTTGTTTAGAGCTTGGTGTGGAGTGTACTTATCCTGTTGCCGAGGCAACCAGTGCAGGCCTGCAATGGGTGTTTGGGTAAGACTCTGGGTATTAATTCATAGCTAATTCGATGATTAGAGCAGATTTCGTATGACTGTGAAAACCTCACGGTACGGTCACTGTCACGGCACGGATTCCTCCAATCATACAAAGCAAAACATTACAACGTTAAAAATTAACGTGTCACGTCATGAAACACTCAAATGGCTTCTTTTGAAAAAAGCCAATCGCAAGGGGCGCGCGCCGATTCTCATCCAATCGCATTGCATTTCACGGCACGTTCACGACACGGCACGTTCACTACACGGCACGTTCACTACACGGCACGTTCACTACACGGCACGTTCACTACGTACTTTTTTTACAGTCATACGAAGTCTGCTCTAATAACTGAAGTATACTATACGAAAGGTGATCTTAAGAACCGACTAACGGTGATCTAACAAATATAACTGATCTAACGAATACTAACGGTGATCTAACGAATACTAACGTTGAACTAACGAACACAAACGGTGAACTAACGAACACTAACAATGATCTAACGAACACTAGCGGTGAACTAACGAACAGTAATGCCGGTGTTCTAACGAACACTAACGGTGATAACGACAGGAAAGATTAACTAACGAACAGTAACGGTACGGACCAAGCGAAAATAGCGACAACTTAACGAACACAACGGTGGAGAAAGGAACAATAACGACAGCTTATCGAACATTAACGATAACTTAACGAACTCAACATTGAATAAACGAGCCCTAAATGGTGATTAAACCAGAAGCTCTAACTGCGGTTTGTGCATGTTTGATCTTGGCAAGTGTAGCGGGAACAACACTTAGTTTTTTTGTACTTTCTATTTGGTCAACAGTCAATTATCTGGTATTATACTTATAATAATTTGTCAAGAGTTAGCTCAATCCAAGACGGTAGAGCAACTACCGAATGCAGAGTGTCGTAAAAGTGACAAGCAAGGCGGTCATATACAAGACTTATCGTGGTCAATGTATTTCCTTACGATTGTAGCTGTGGTTGTAGCCATCGTGTTTATTACTCTATTCAAGCCACGCTACCACAGGCTAACGGCAGAAAGAGAACAAGTATATATATCTGATGATGATAGCATTACTACACTACCATCACCAGGAGATTCATCTGAATAAACTGAGATGTAGATCATTTCCTTTAAACCACGCTACCCGACAGGTAATGGTGATAACATTGCCACGCTACCATCACCGGAGAGGCGTCTGAATAGACTGAGATATATGTCATTACCTCTAAACTACGCTACCACAGGCTAACAGAAAGAGAACAGGTGATGGTGATAACATTACTACACTACCTGACGGCTGAATAGACTGATATATTATAGGTTATTGCCCCCATTCAATGAATCAACCATTGAATTAATAGAATTTACTACACAGGTATGTGGCAATGGGTTTAACACAGGGGGAAGGGCAAAAGACCATGAGATTTTTAGAGGGTCAATTCTTCGTACGTCTGTAAGTACAGATAGAAAATTATAAGTGCAGGAGGCACGCCCCCCCGATACGGGACTGCTACAATAGAGAGACACGTTTGCAATGCAAATAAGCTTAGTGCACTATGAAGTCACATGACTCCACCTCTCTTGAACCTAACAGCAAGCGTACAAAATGAAACTCCAGAAATGAAAAGAGCGTGCGAGATATATAGTGCCTACCTTTCATATATAGACCTTTGTCATTATTGGAGGATTTTAAGTTGTCCAAAGTAAGACCATTCACATAAAAACAACTAATTCCAGCTGAAAGAGCACTCAAAAATTAATAAATTTGCAAAGTTTGAACATCATTGTAAAAAAACCTTGAAGAGATATTAAGATCAAGATTAGAGAGTTTTGTGTGTTTTGCTATCTCAGTCTTCGTGGCCTTGTTTTCTTTTTTTCCACAGTCTCAAATGCTTCATAAAGAATTATTATTTTTACTTCCAAACTTCTTCATTTTATCTACATAAACATCTTTCCTACGAAAGAGGTTATTTGTGATTGTCCAATGAATTTTGACGATTGTGCTAATTAGTGGCAGTCGTTATGAAAGTGGTCTATAAACTACAGTATATTTAGCTGTTGTAAAATGTGCAAGGCTGTTTACATCAACTAAATTTTCAAATTTAGACAAGTTGTATAAAATGGGGATTTTATGTAGAATATTATTATTAAGAAAAATTTCAAAAGAAAAGTGAGTAAATAGGAATTTTAAATTAATTTTAAAAAATATATATAATTATGTATTAAGAGTAGAATTTTTTGATATTTCTTTATTTTTTAATTCAAAATGTTACAATATCAGTCACGAAAAGACTTTTAACTTGAACTCTTCAATTTGTTTAAATGTAATTGTTTGTATAATTTTCTTTTAGGGATTGGGAGAGGGGGGCTAAAATTCCAGGGAACTTATTACTGATAAGCAATTCATAATGCCGAGAATTATTGGGGGGGGGGGGTTATAGAACCATGCACAGACCACCCCTTGTTGTGGTCCATTATCTTTAGGTCATGCAAGACATGTCAACATAAGAAAGCATTGAAAATGCACATAGGTGGTGGGGGTGGGAGTAGATGTGAATTTTTAAGGGAATGTAGAAAAGATCTTACCAATTTACAAATTTTCCAGAAAGTGAGCTATAAAAAATCTGGAAGGGGAGGCATAATAGTTCTGTTCCGCCTGCAATCTGGCCCTAACACTCACTTAACTGACATCATTCCAAAGAATTGCTTGGAACTAGACAATCAACATTACATCCAGATTCTGGATATAGCTCACCAACTTTTGAGGTTTGTATTGGGCTCTAGTTCCGAGCAATTCCTGGGAATGAACTGGGGCCAGATCACAGGCTAGTTCTTTTAGATTAAAACCACCTAAACATGAATTGTTACTTTTTATCATCTTTATTAATTCTATCTGCTTTTTTAAAGTAAATAATCTCGGAGTCAATGTGGTTGAATTCAATTTTCATTGATTCCTGATTTAGATGAATACAAAATTATTACTATTTAATATAAAATTGATTGTTCAATATTAAACATTGCTCAACATGTGCTAATAAAAATACTCTATATCTACACATAGTGTGTATCAAAAATTCATGACTTCCATTTCTACATAACTAACACCGACCAATCCTTAATAATTTTATAGTCGACCGGATTTACAAAAACACAGGGAGCCCAAGAAATGTTTTAGGTATAAAAATTGAGGTCAAAACCGCTAACAACAAAAACATACTTAAAGTATGGTACAACACTCAGTAGTGTGTCCATTGAGTTATGGTGAAACCAAGTGCTACTCTAGCTTCTTGAAGGCTATGGATACACACTTGTACACCCTAGTGAACCAATCAGAGCGTGCATTATATCAAAGCTATGTTATAAAGATTTGATTTTGTTTTCATGAACAGACCTTATTCGCTTCGGCATATTGTTTTCCCATCACAGGCCACGTGTCATTCCCTGGAGTATTGTTCCTTTAATTTGTAGTAACGCCTGAGAAGATACATTAATATGTATAAAGTTCTAACAAAGACTCCTATTCCTAAGAGGAATGTATTGGGAAAACATGCCCAAGCGAATAATAAGGACTATTATCAATATCTTTTTAAGGTAAGAAATAAGAATACAACATTTCGCGCGACGTTGTAGGAGTGTGCAATCGATAAGATTTGTCGCATGCGATGTCGCAAAGTAGAAATAGATTCTATTTTGCAACTTTATATTGCACTCAATATTGCATCTTTTGCCTGCAGACCCTTACCAGCATCTTTCATAATCACGTGACCTCGACAAGTTTGGCGCCAGTCTAAAATACGCTTTAGGCTTCCGTCAATCAAAATTATTCTTGACATAACGACTCTTCAACGGACATAGATGAGGAATTTGCTAACCATATTTGTTTTGAATAAGATCACAAGGGTATTGGGTTCAGATCGCTCGGATCGCATTTGTTCTGATGGTAATTTTGATTGACGGAAGCCAAAACGTATGTTTTCGACTGGGGCCAAATTTGACCAGGTCGCGAAATTATGAAAAGCGCTGTAATAGGATCTCCATTCAAACCATTAGAACCTTCTATTCTGAAGCTTGGGCTACCTGTGGTTAACGGATTTCTTCTGATATCTCTCGGTCGATAAATGCACACAGAAACACCGATATAGAACCAGCTAGAGTGAATATCACATATTGTATATCTGAAACCATATTCAGGAATAATCATCTTGATAACTATTCTTACTACCCACACTACAATACAGCCACGCTCAAACGAGACGCAAATCGCCGCAACTTGCGAAGAAATATGAGTAAGTTCAAAGTTATCGCAAGTCCAGTTAAGTGTACGGCAAGTCAACGCAAGTTGGCGTTGAAATGAGACGTAAGTTGAAACTTGTGTTGACTTGCAAATAATACACCTAGTACCTATAATTAAGACTACAACATATTTTGAATGTTAGTGCCATTTCCAAAGAATTGTAACCGCCTTTAGAACTAAGAGAGCTGTCAATCACGTGAAACAATGATATACACGTCACGTTTATTGTTCCTATACTGGATTTACGTCTATATTAGAGCACTTTTCGTAGAAGGGGGAAGCGTACGGTACCGTGAATGTTAAATGGCTTCCGTATTCAAGCATAGGGATTCGATGGTTTGTGCTAACTCGCTTTCTGATAGGTTCAGTGCGGAAGCCATTTAAGAGTTACGTTACGTTTCCCGCTCATACGAAACTGATCTATGTACATAACTTAGCTCTAACGCTATAGACGGTTGCGCTTCAACAGAAATTACGATAAAGGTCAGTGCCGATAAACGGTGTATTTCTAGCTGCAGCTTGTCTTGGACAACTATTTCACCAGTACAGACATGCACAGCACGCTAAAAGTAAAACGTCGTCGATGATCAAGCTCCACGTTAGCTCAGATCAGTCAATCACCCGCCCAATACCGTCTTAGCACAACGAGTAAATATGGTGAACCCCTGGTTCACTATATATTTTATTTGACCTCATTTCGTATGAGCGGGAAACGTACGCCACCGTGCTGTGCCGTAATGAAGCACTGTGATTGGACGGCGTGGATTCCGTGCTTTCTGATTGGTCCAGAGCCGCGGAAGCCATTTGAGAGTCACGACAACATTTCCAACTCATACGAAATTTACTATAATCTTTTCATTGGTTGACGAACTTTGTGCTAGCACTTGTAGACCTGGCATGGTACGGTTAGTGTGGTCTTGCCACCTGTCTTGAGGTCTAACTCGTTTTGACGATAATAATTTACCAGATCTATGATGGTGTCGAATTTCTGTGGATGATAAATTTGGATATCAGTACAATTTCATTTTCAAAACTCGAAGAAATTGAAACTACCATCCAAAAGATCGTACGAAACTATTTTGATGGCAAGCTATTGCGCACTAAAAGTCGCTTTGGTTTAGGTCAAGCGTCGAAAATTAAATGAGCCTTACCAAATTAAAACTAAAGATTAAAACAAATGCGCAATTAAAGCTAAGGCGCAATTATAGTGTGACGCAGATAACTGTGGACACAAAGAAATATTTTAAGAATGTACTTTGAGAAATCAGAAACAGTTCCCTAGCCACAAGGATATGAGGGACGTTTTTGATTGGCCAAAGAACAATACAAACATTCCTAAAATATTTCTTAGTGCCCACGGTTCCTCGGGTAGCAGTGTATCAACAAAGGCGGTGTTCTAATTTTGTACGGTTCATGTAAAGTTCAACGTTTGAGCTAGACCTTAGCTGATTTGATAAGAGCTCCTCCCAGGGGGAGTACATCTTTCCTTGATCCTTTAATCTATTTTGATTTTATACCTTGTTCTCCATTAATAAAACTACTTGTTCCCTAAAATGTTTTAGCTTGTGCTCCCTTGATCCCGAAAATTTTTTGCGCTGTTCCCTTGATCCCCAAAAATGTTTATCCTTGTGCCCCATATTTGTTTGTTTGTCAACGATACCTTCTATTGGTGGTAAAAAATCGCTTTCAAACCCCCTCTTTCTTCTCGGAATTCTCTTTGGAATTCGTGTTGAGTGATGGAACTACAATTTAAAGTTAACTTAACCCCCCTGAAGAAAGGCTGAAATAAATTCTAACCCCAATGGATAAAGCTGAAAATCAGGATACAACCTCCCTACTGACTTTGAGCAACGTTTCAAATTTCGTGAGAGTGAAGCGAGCAAATCTTTTAGACCTTTTTTAGCCAGTAAAGTTTTTTTCTTTGTGAACGAAGCTTTCTCGCGAAAGGTGACAGCTTTTTAATGAACGCGAGCGTAGCGAGTGAAAATTTTTGAGCATATGTGTATACAGTTGAACAAATTTGAACTCCAAAAGGAAAATTAGATACACCCCCTTCTTTCCATTAAATAATTTAGACATTGCCCCCCTCTTTTGGTGTATTACTTTACATTCCCCCCTCCCTTTTTAGAACCCCCTCCTGATAATTATTGCACAGTCTCTAATACATGATGATTACATGACACTCAAGTGAAAAATAATCTTTTTGAAAGTAGAAAGTTGGTGTTCCCTTGTTCCCAACAATCTAATCAGGAGTTCCCACGTTCCTTGAAAATAGTATTACAATATCCCCTGTTCCCTGAAAATAAATGCTCCTGTTCCCTTGTTCCCTAAAACCCCTGGGAGGGGCTCTGAAAAGGTAGGGTATCTCTATCGTTGATTTTGGTTGGCGAAAAAGAACTAACCGCAAAGGAAGTACTTTCAATGCTAAAGGTAGTTTGAAAATATTCTCAGTGGAATAAAAGAACAAAACATTGCAAAAAAGAGCAACAAAATTGACTTGGGAATGATCGCAAGCCACCTATTATCAGCTTTGTGGAATTTATGTTGAAATTGAAAAGGCCGTATTTCCCTCAGTGAGGTGAGTCTAGAATAAAGAGGTTATGCCAATACGTACCTGAATACCACTGTCTCCTAATACATACTTGTTGTTTTTATGAGGAATTCTAAAGTGAAGACAAAATACACAGTCACACGTTGAATACAAAAAAAGGTCTCAACTCGAGCACCACAGGGAGCCCGCTTAATTAGAGGTATACTCCAGCCCCTAAAGCTTCTAGCGCTGCATGCACAAAATAAAGTTATATTATTACTTAACTGAACCCGTTTAAATAGTTACTCGACTCAAACTCCTAAACTATTTTTCACCACAGAAAATTAACCGGGGAAGACATGTAGACGCAAGGAGTTGTCCAAGTCGCGCATCTTTATGAAAATAGGTGCAAGACTTCTTAAGAATTTTTTGGATAATATTTGGACAACGTACATATGACAAATAAAGGCCCGATAAAAAGCTTCTAACAATTTTGTTGGCGGTTATTAGTCAGCGTTGGTGGTTTTATTCAAACGGTCCAAAACGTCAAAAAACTTCGTCCAGTAACTCGCAACAACACCCATTATGATATACAAATGCTGTTAACATGTTGGGCGCAACGTTGCTTGATGTCGATGGGCAACAATGTTGCGAGAGTTTGCACGGGGCATAGAAACTTTGTTGCAGCGCGTTATCAAGATGTACATGTACCCACTATTAGAGCAGATTTCGTGCGACTGTAAAAACCTCACGGCACGTACGGTCACGGCACGGATTCCTCTAATCATATAAAGCAAAACATCACAATGTAACGTCAACGAGCACTTATTCTCATCCAATCGCATTGCTTTATCACACCAGTATATCACGGCACGACACGGCACGGCACGGCACACCCTTGTTGACACTGTCGCAAGAAGCCTTCGCAAAATCCAATCAAAATATGGTATTCACGGCACGGCAAGTTCACAACTTTATTTTCGCAGTCAAACGAGATATGGCTGTCAGGCGTTCACATACCAGCATTAAGCATTAATTTTTTCTGGAGTAAACATACCTTAAATGACGGACACTCCCTTGGTAGATCAACGACATGGAATAGTCGTTTGGATTTTTTGTGCTGTTCCGTACAAGAAATGCACCATTCTGTAATACACAAGAGAGTACATCAGGAAGCAAATCACAATTTAAGGTGTATGCATACAGAGTTACTATTGCAGGAATAAGGTTTTCAAGTAACAATTCGCTTAATTCACGGACGGCCATAATATTGATGGAAATAATAGGTTTTTGTTCACTTGGGTGCACTTATCCTCGCACTAAGGCATTACAAAACGAGTTTACCGACGTTATTACCGACGTTCAATGCGGGTATTTGTTTTTTATTTCATCTAGCCATGAGAAATTAGACCTTTTAGACCTGAGGCGAGGCCGGACATTTTGAACAGTAATCCTTTGTGCGCTGAATACTTCATCGCTTTGGCCAATGATGCATATGTTTACGCAGTCTTGAAATTAAATCGAATATTTTATTATAGCAGGCTGATTTGTTGGCCGTAAAATCGCCAGTAATACACCGATCCCTGGCTTTTCTCGACCACCAAACAATGGGTTGTTTTCCCAAAGGAATATTGAATATCCGATTTTCAGCTGTATATCAAAAATACATTTTAGCTTGTCCGACGTAGCAAAAGTAACTAGGGACGTAGAACGATGAATCCGGAATTGGTGTATTGGTCCTAAACCTTATAACACCAAGAAAGTTGACTTTGGAAAATACTGGAACAGCCGGGGTCACTGTGATTGTTCGGCCATTATTTTTTATTATCGAGAATGGAAGATTTATATGTGGTGGTCCGCCTGGCTACCTCCGATCTGATTGGCTGTCCTGCTTCTGCTCATGCGCACATGCTATACTGACCTTATTCGATTTCTTCAGACTTGCTTCGACAGCTTTGCGGTCAACAGGACCCTGAAACCATGGGGCTTCCTTCATCAATTCAATTGGGCTCTAGAAAGTTTAGAAAAGAGAATATTAGGACAAAAGATGTTCTCGCTATATTTACATCCCTTAAGGGCGACACGCGGCGATTTGCAATAATGATTTAACAACAACGTTGTGCGGAAAATCGTTCCCGTGTAACATGGACCGCGGGACAGTTTTCTTCGCAATCTTCTTGCAATCTCTGGTGCAAGTTTTTGAATTGTCTTTCAAATTTTGCAACATCATATGACAAATTTTGTTGAAGTTGCTTCATATAAAGGTTAAGTTACACAGGGTGACTTGTAACGGCGATTCAGAACATTGTTGCTTGGAAAATAATCGTTGGAAATCGCCCCGTATAACATCATCTTTATTGTCTCTTGGCCTCTTGCACCTATCTATGATTGATTTAGCTCACCTTCGGTTGTGAAGTGGGAGGTGCCGGAAGACTTCGTTTGCCTGATGGCTTAGGGAGATGTTGAAGAGGGATTATTGGTTCATCGGCTGAGGTAGACTCTGCAAGGAGAAATCAAAAATGTTTAGACAGTCAAATATCAAAGATTTGGAAAATGTGGTTAACAGCAACGAAATAAACGCAAAAAAAAAAAAGAAAGAAAAGAAAAACAGTTTTCATATGAGTGGAAAACATAAATTATCGTGACTCTTAAATGGCTTCCGTATTAAAGCACTGTGATTGGATGGTGTCTGTTTTCTCGTTTTTTTGATTGGTTCGGAGGGGAAAGCCATTAAAGAGTTGCGGTACCGTACGTTTCCCACTCATACGAATATTTCTCTAACAAAGAAGAAAGTGTTGACTTACCGATACTAGATGCAGATGACTGCTCCTTTAACGTGCTGTGTAATTGTAAGAAAATGATTAATACCTCATGGATAATAACTATATATTGTCTTATCCCAAACTCAACTATATCAACTAGCTCTCGTACAGAATCTTCTCTAAATTTCTGCTGGGGTATTTCAGTTGACTCCAACATAACTGCGCGCGCATTTTAGGTGAACCTAAATTTTACCACGCTAATTGCACAAACTCTAACAATTTCCTTTAAACTTAGCAGACAACATTATGAGAATCTATTTATCCAGAATCTGAAGCTTCATGAAAATCGTACGATTTTTTCACGAACAAGAGCACAAAATAAAAAATACCCCTGTTACAAAATCGGCCCGTAACGGCAAACGCAAATCAAAAATGAATTCCGAAAACACCATTAAAAGCCTAAATTTTTGAGCTTCTACACTCTGCTTATTTCAGAAATATCCGAGGGTTTTTGACGCGACACGAGCGAGTTCAAAAAAACTCAAAATCCGCGCGCTTTTTTCTTGGAGTCACTTTAAACGATGGAATCTTATTTTCAACTTGTCTTTTAAAAGCGTGTTACAGAAGTTGTCCAAGTGTTTAAATGGTTCTATTCCATTTTCATATCTTATTTCACAATTATCAGATAATTTGCAGAAGAATTAATTACTCCATGAAAATGCACTGTTTTTGGCTTCTTACCTAGCATTAGAGGCAACTGGTGTTGGAGGCAGAGGAACACCCTGTCAACAAGAACAAATTTCTTTAGAACCACTTCCTTTTTCTTATTACAGCAATTTTCAACAAGGTTGTCCAACAACAATTACTTAAAGACTAATTCTTCGTATACTCAGAATTTATAAAGTGTTGTATCCTTTTTGGTAATATTTAATATTTACAAATGCATTTAATATTTACAAATTACAATGGATTGGTTAATTTTCAAATCTAGTTTATTAGTAGAGCGTGGCGAACTACATACGGTTCCGTGACTCTTAAATGGCTTCCGTATTCAAGCATTGTGATTGGATGGTGTCTGTTTTCTCGCTTTCTGATTGGTTCAGAGCGAAAGCCATTTAAGAGTCACGGTTAAAACTAAAAACAAAACAAAACAAAACAAAACAAAAAACGGTAAAACGGTGCATTTCCAACTCAAACGAAAACTGCTCTTATGTACTGATCATGTTATTACGTATAATATGTAGACAACGTTTTTACATTGACATTGACTGTATCAAATAAACCAGATAAATAAAGATTGAGAGTCCACATTAGCTAGAGTGTTACCTGTCTTTCGCTAAGATGTCTCGGAGGTAGAGCTGGCTGTTCAACGCCTGGTTGGTTTTTCTTTGGGGGTCGTGGAGGCACAGACTCTGTTTTTTGCTGTGGTGGTTCCCTAGGGAGTGGCACAGAGGGTAACCCTCTTCTTTCAGTGTGTGATGCGGTTTCCACTGGGATTGTTGGTTCTGTTGGAGGAGGCCTTTCAGTTGGGGTCGGTGCTGGTGGCCTTCTATGGGCAGATACAGGTAATGGGGGATTTTCTCTTGGAGACGGACTTGGAACCGGAGGATTTGAACCTTTTTGAACCTTACTCAAGATTCCAGCTCTAGGTGCTGGTTGAGGCCCTGATTTATCTGGTTCCGATCCAGGGACTGGGAGAGCATTTCTGGACAATTTTGAATCAATTTGGGATTCTCTGTTTCCTGCTCCTGTATGTTCACCTGAAACTTTAGTAGGACTACCAGGAGGCCATCTGCCTTGTCCTGCAGTTTCCATTTTGTTTGGTAGAGAAGACTTTTTTGGTGGATACTCTGGTTTTTTCGGTTCTGGTGTAGGCCGTCCCGCTCGTAGGGGCGTCGGTTGGCTACGGAAGGGTGTTCCTTGGGGTGATAAACTAGTTGTTTGAGGACGGGAATTTGGTGGTTGAAATTTACTGCCTGATCCCTGTGATTGACCAACTGGAGGAGGACCTACGGAAAGTGGCAAGATATCCAATTAATATTTCAAGGAAACAAATAAAAATTGTTTGTCATACCACCATCCTTGTATTAATTTCACAGAATACCTCTGGACAGAAGTCCTCCACTTGATGGAGGTGAAACTTGAGGTTTTGGTTTTAAAGGAAGTTGTTTAGGCTCTTTATTTGGAGGTTTGGTTCCAATATTCTTTGGTGGTCTAGGAGGAGGCGCTGCAAAGAACACAAATAGATAAATTTATGAATATGATGGATACTCACAATGTAACATGACTTACCGAACTACACAAGGCCGATGAAATTCAGGTCACGGCTAACTCACAAATCGAATTCCAATTTTGCATGTTGATTTTTGTGAATGGAGGAAAACAGGAGAACCCGGTAAAAAAATCTCCAAGCAAGGGAGAGAACCAACAAACAACTCTACTCACATGAGTCCTGAGCTAGTGAGTCGAACCCTGGACCTCAGTGGTGAGAGACAACGTGCTAGCAGTACTTGACAACCCATGCTTCCCACGGTCACATTATATTACCCACTGGACTATTCATAACCCACCATACTACTCATTACTTACAGTCTCATATTATATTACTCCACTGGACTATTCATAACCCACCATACTACTCATTACTTACAGTCTCATTATATTATATTACTCCACTGGACTATTCATAACCCACCATACTACTCATTACTTACAGTCTCATTATATTATATTACT
>JANTNT010144417.1:0-20767 GCA_024752375.1 Entacmaea quadricolor
GGTCTGTGTAGTTAGCAGGTAGGCTAAGGATGTATCTGCATATGATTAGTACATTTATACAAAGGGTCTATGTAGTTAGCAGGTAGGCTTAGGATGTGTCTGCATATGATTAGTACATTTATACAAAGGGTCTATGTAGTTAGCAGGAAGGGTTATATAAAGGATCTTTTGATTATTGATTTGATACGCATTCTTTACTTGAAGAATAATGTTCATATATACTTTTGATCCAGTCTTAATATATATATGAAATTAAAGTATAGTATAAAAATTATGCATTCTCTGAATGCCAGTTGATGATGATGATAACGATGATGACGATGATGACTATGATGACGATGATGAATGTATATATATAATATTTAGCTAGGCTAAACCCGTCAGCTAAGGCTGGTTTGGGGGCCCTGGTAAAATAATAATGAAAATATTATTCAAAATTAAATTTTAAAAACGTCTGGCATTTTTGTTATTGTCTACATATACAGTATTTTAAGAATTGTGTTTATTAATAAATTAAAGTAAAGCTTGTCAGCACTTGTCGATGGGAGAGTGTCTTTATAAAGCGTAGAATTCAAATGGAATACGATCTGTACTTGTACTATTCTTGCTGTATCATCCGATTAACTGGAAATTTAACCAACTCTATCCTCTTATACCCTGCTTGTCAGTGCATAGAAAGCTATGGCGGTGATAATCCTGTTATTTCTGGTCTTGGGAATAACAGTTTTTTTGTCAAACAATTAATGAGTATGTTTTCCAAAAACAGTTTGCACTATATTTGAGCTGAGCTGAGCTTGGGCTTATCAAATACAATTGTCTAAATGTTTACAGATGGCTGGTTAATCCCTCTAGAAGGATCCTTTATAGCTTAAAAACAGACCAAATCTCATTGAGTTCAAGGTCCTTGACGACAGATAGATGTCCCTGTTTATACGGTGAAATGCCTGTTAGAGAACGCGAAATAAAACCTTTCTTTACGTAAAACCCTTTTAAAAGTTCGGTTTTAAAGTAATCTCAATCTTAGATGAAATATTGATCCCTTTTCATCCGGCGAGTTAATATTGAAAGTCATCAAAGAACATGCGTTGTTTTTGCAGATATAAACTAATAATTCAATTTTTATTTTATTCAAATTGTTAACTCCCTTATCAATTTAGAGATAATGATTTGCAAACAAATGGCTTGTTTAAGTATTTTGTTTACGTTTTCATAATCCAAATCACATGCATCGAATACAATTATGGTAAAATACAGACCTCTGGTTAAGAAACGATACGTGGTTAAGTGTTACGCCAGTACGTATGGAGGTCGAACCAAAGAAAAATTTTCGTGAGGTTAAAAAATACTTTGCAAATTCAGTACATGTCAAGTACATCTCTCCAAAACTCGGTTTCTTTTTAATTATCTAGACTTCGTGCCTTCTCCTTATTTTCAACTCTAGACTTCCTATCCACATTTTAAAACTGAGTCGTATATCGAGAGCTCCTCTTCAAGGGCGGATCCAGAATTTGTTTAAGGGAGGTGACTTTATTGCAAGATTCCACGAAAAAAGGGGGGTGACTAGTCACCCTTTACCACCACTGGATCCGCCCCTGCTCTTAATGTTTCATATAGAACTAGAATACGTTGGTTGAAGACTTCTTAGGGGATTTATTAATGCCATCCTGGGCAACTCCCCCACACTCGTCCAAATCCTGAATTAGAATTTTAAGGCAGGAGGGTGCAATTGAGGAAAAACGTTTTTCTGCTGTTTACTTCGAAATGACGAAAGTAATTTTACTTTGACGTCATTACATGTCATTAAGATCCTCGAGTGTTCAAGATCATAAGTGTCCAGTTTGATATCAGCAATATATTAAAACCCTACATGTGAATGGAAAAAGCTAGAACTTATACGTAAAAATACGTTTAGTTCACGTTTTGATCTGTTTGATAAAGAAGTGAAAAGAGTGAAGAGTTAGCGAGCGTGAGACGTTCTAAAAGCTCACCAGGGTCATAGAAA
This sequence comes from Entacmaea quadricolor, assembly GCA_024752375.1. Classification (NCBI taxonomy): domain Eukaryota; kingdom Metazoa; phylum Cnidaria; class Anthozoa; order Actiniaria; family Actiniidae; genus Entacmaea; species Entacmaea quadricolor. The sequence goes on from JANTNT010144417.1 coordinate 2,003, forward strand.
ACAGTTCGCGTCTTCTTTTCAGCAGACTTGCGTCTTGCGCAGACCAAAGGGTTTACGTTTTGTGCAAAGGCTAGACTAGATGTTTAAGAAATTTACTGAAAGGCAAGATCTTTCTAAGGCTGTAATGATTTTATAAACAAGGTTTCGAGAAATAGTCGAAATTACCGAATATTATTAGCAAGGTTGAGAGAGTAAACAGGGCTCCTAACTGAAGACCTTCAGAATTTTTTCCCCCATAAATGATTGTGATTGTTGTCTGCAGTCCATTAATCCGAGGAAATGTTAGCTAAAACTCTGCGCCATTCAAACCCTGGTCAACTGCCAAGAAAAGGTCAAAGCAATCAAAGAAACGAGACAAACTTTATTATTCACGCAGAAAATTGAAAACTTGTATATTGATACTATACAATCAAGCCTTTCTATATTTCAACTTTCTTGCGTAAATTAAAAAAATATGACGAAATGATCGCGAATCATTTCTTAAACAGGTTGAAATAAGAAGTTTACAAATAAGATCCAGAATGCCATCATGATGTTCGTATAAAGTTGAATTGCCTGGGTTAAGTTCAATTGGGTTTCGCTTTACAGTAGACATCCTGGCACCGGCCGTTTGCCTAAGACCAAAGCGACTGATGTAATGAGACCGGCGCAGGAGGCGGGCCAACGCACATCCAAAACAACAACGAGACCGTTCAGTATTTACAATTCATATTGTTTAAAATGTTTGCTGGAGAAGAATTTTTTTGTCGAAAATGACATAACAATGCATTCAGTTTGAATTCGTACAAAGACTAAAAAATTAACCTTGTACCACATAACTGTTCAAAAGAGGTGATAGGTCAACTTGTCGACTTAAGATTGCTTTTGAAGGCGAATTCTAACTTGTGGCAAAGCATGTTATACTAAGTAAACATTAACTGTAGTATGACTTGTTTTGTAAAGAAGCAAAATGATAAGGCTACACAAAATAATAACAGAGATAACTGAGAAAAACAGAAGTTAGTCTCAACCATTTTTATTCAAGATGTCTCGAAAGTTCTTCCTAAAGTAATAATATTTAACAAGATAAAGTAAAGAGAAGTATTATAAAATACTTATGAACAACTAAATAAATATATAAATACAAGGAGATTTGGCACTGTTATTTTACAGTCCATTAGATTTGCTCTATTTTTGGATTTACAGCATAATGATTAAACTCTTCGTAATCTCCACTAGAGTTTGTGTTAAATTCATTTGAGATGAAGAGAAATATTGTTCAAGAAGAACAGTTTCAATACAACTACAAAGTTCTTTATTTGCAACAAGTTTTTGAAATTTCCATTGCTACTTCTTTTTGTTATGCAGGTCTGACTGCTTCACTCATCTGGCCACTTTTTCGAAGTTCAGCTGCTTACAAGTATATCTATTTGTATTCTTCAAATACTTCCATTTTCATATCGGTTAAAAGGCCAAATCAACTGAGTTTGAAGACTCTTTTGAAAGAGTTGGATGAGGTTGGATCTTGCGAGGCACACATGTCCCAACAAAATTTTAGTTCAATGATTAAGGAACTATGGTTTCTAGTACGAGTGTCTAGTTATCGGAAGTGTCTTAGACTGGACCCGTTCTTTGGAAAAGAAATACTTTTCCGTAATTTCGAAGTAATCCCAATTCATTCCTTTTGCTTCTTTCGAAGAACTCTTGGTCTCTCGATACATTTGGGGCGAGAAAACCAAGTTAAAGTTGTCCGTGACTGCAACACATCTGTTGACACTAGTTTCTTGATGACTTTGGTAATGAGGTTCGCAGTCACGAGACAACCAACTCATCTCGAGTCATATTTCTGACCACAGCTCAGACCGTTAATCCTCACAGATCAGTTGAGCACAAGTCTGTTGTCAATGTTCCCTGGTAGCTGGCTCCCTGTTTCTCATCCACCTCATTAAAAGATGTTAACACTCGTTTTAGTTCGTCAATGTCCAAAACCTCATCTTCCTTAATCGTTTCGTCAATATCGACCTTAAAATATTTGGTAGTAGAGCCTCTTCGAGGTTGAACTGTATTGCCTGTTCCATTACCGTTTCTAACCTCGACGCTAACAGAAAGACTTCGTTGCCGTCCAGGGATATTTTGTCGGTTCTTTTGTTTAGTTCGTCTCGGAAAAGTGTTACATAGTTTACCATTATCGTACTCGTACCATAAAGGGGTACACAGTCGGTCTTTTTTCGGAATGTACTCGTACGTTCCAAAACCTATTAGTCCATAAGATGTTATTCGAGGTAAAGAGGTGGAACGCAATCTTGGCTTTCTTGGCTGTGAAGGTTTTCCACTCAAAATCCCCCAAAACCTTCTCAGATCTCCTCTCATTTTCTTCAGACTTCGATAAGCCAAATCAAACAGCAGCAAAGGCACTCGAACAATAAAGGGTTTCTCCTGTTTGGATTGCTCAGCAGTGACAATATCCGTGCGATTCATACGGAGTGCAGAAATTTCTGACGTTATCAAATTATACTATCTGGTTTTATACCGAGGCGTTACGGAAATAGAAAGGTTGCTCAAAAATAGCAATAGCTAATGAGTACGACTTAAAGGAAACGTATAAGGTTTCCAATGTCAGTTCTCGCATTCCTTGTACATTCGTAAATCGTCACGTTTGGAGTTGGATATCTATTACGTTCATTGACGATAATGATCGAAGACAATGAAAATATCTAATATGCAAATTCATCAAGGGTTCGTTTAATGACACTACTTATCCACTCTAACTTCTTCCAGTGCAATGTTTTTGGCGCAGTTTCTTGCTGGATCAAGACTAAATTGACTTCAGTGAAGTTTAACCTAAAGTTCATCTCAACAAAACCATTTAATATTCACTACTAAATGTTATAATTATACAGTCGCTTAGAAATGCATAAAAGAAATTGTTTTTTCAATGCGCCCACGTATATAAACGGGATTAAAATGGAAGCGGCGAGAAAAAGGACACCAAATTAAATAGCTCTTGGAAAGCTGACAATTATAATTTTAGACGCGTTAGAAGTAATAATCGCGTTTAGTCGAAAATTCTTCCTGTAATCAGCTAGTTTTTGATTTTCCTGTTTCCTAGTAAATGTTCGGCGTCAAAACGTCTGCCTATTTGCCCGCTTCACTCGTCGTTTTATTAACAACGGCGCCGGTCTTGGTGGTAAGACACCGAAAGAAATGTATAGACTCAAACCATACCGCTTAGGGCAAATATAATCCAGCACTTAAAAAAAAAAAACATTTCTTATTGGTTGTTATCAAGTGTCTGAAGTGGCTACATGCAACAAGAACAGCAGACCCAGTTTTTTTTTTCGTGAACGAAATTTAAGGTCCCTCCACATTGCCTCAGTTTCTATCTAAAACTGACCAGCTTCAGTTTAATAGCTATTTAGCTACTTTTCTTGGTAATCCCGGATCTGTCTTAGTATCTTTACGATATAGTCATGGAACTGATCAGTCCAAGGTCAAAAGGATCGAAAGGATTTAAAGAATGTTGCGCTTTTAACCTGTTTTTGATTTCCTGCACTGATTATTGTCGTATACGCACAATAATCAAGTAAACAAAACAATCGCATCTGCAATTTCGGTCTAAAAGAAGTACTTTCACTTTATCGATAAGATATTTTGTATTGTTAATATTTTGATTTATCATTCAAATTATAGTGAATGAAAACAATATTGGTACAGTCGACTCTCCCTTAACGGACATTCCCATAAGCCGACAGCTCTACGTACTTAAGTACACCTTTCCAAAACCCCGTTTTTTCGCCCATACAAATACTGTATTTACACATTCCCATAAACGGATATTCTCGTAAGGGACGCGGACACTTTTCCGATTGAATTTTTCCATTTTTTTCAAGTTCCTATAAGAGGACACGTACCACTTTATTACAGGTGCATTTACTTGATACCGAAAAACTGTAATGTTTGTGATTCTGATGTCTGTTATATGACTTAGTGTTGTCCCAAAATCTGAAAACATATAAATTCTTTAAAATACTGTATGTACATACAGTATTTTGTACGAGGAATCCGGCATACGCCGTTTACTTAAGTCCCAGTCACGTTATCGAAAAATTTAAATATTGTATTATGTTATTGTTTTGGAATTGCTAATTTGTGTTAATAAACCATTATTCCTACAGTATTATCATACACATTACGTAAACTTTTTTATCCTTCGGATTTGAAAAGTAGCACAGATGGTTCAATATATTAACTGTAGCTTGTGTTTGATAATAAATGCTGTAAATCATACAATCACATTGCTCAATGTTTATGCAGCTCAAAAAAATCACTTAAAATACCTTTTAGAAAATGCTGTGGTAGCGGACACTACCCCCAATTTTGTTGTTGTGTCCGCTTAGGGAACTTCTGGTAGGCGGACAGCTCTATTAACAGACACTCTTTGATTTCCCAAGGTGCCCGCTTACGAAAGAGTCGACTGTAAAAAAATACCACTCTTCCGCCTTTCCACGCTCTCTTTTAAGATGTTTCAAAGATGTCAACAACAAAAATCTTATATTGTCCATTCACAAGGGTGCATTTTCATTGTTGCCGCTACCTAAAACATGAGTACTGGACAATGCAGTATCAATGCATATTTCTAATCTATTTTTTTCTCACTTCAAATTATCGAAGAACGTTGATTTATTTCATGGAAAAGCCGTAATGCATTGCATCCATTCGATTAACGTAATACACCAATCCCGCATTCAATGCTCTACCTCCCTAAATTCTGTTGCCACGTCGGACAATGAAAGGCAGGAGTTGACTCACAATAAATTTCCATTAACGAGACTCCTACAGTGTAGAGCAGAAACCGATTGCTGAAAATTGTAAATGCAAGTCTGTATTAGTATAAATGCATTCTAAAGGTATATTAAAGAAAATTGTTAATAACTGCTAAAGAATCTTATGAATTTGAGTTTCATTGTTAGTCGTTCAAGCAAAAAATGAGATACACATATACTTAACAGGTATGCAGCTTGTAATTTCAGCATTTGGCCTTACGCTCTTCTGGTATGTGCTTTGGAAAAAACTTCTGATTCTACGCGAGTCGAACAAAAGATCGAAATGATTTGCATTCGCCTCATTTTCAAGTTCTCTAAAATTCTAAGCACCTATCATCATATTTTAGTAGTTTGTTTTGCAGCTTTTTCCTGTTTGTTTCTTTTTCTTTTATTTTTAGACTTTTGATCATACCCTCCAAATCTGTAACCGACGCAGATTCTCTCGAGAGAACAATATAGAGCAAGATCTGGTCAGGAGTGGGCCAGATTTTTTGGTTTATTAACGTGTCTCAGACGACACTTTCACTTTTCATTCAGCTGATTTATAGACTTATCCTTGGGCTATCAGAACGCCTTTTGCACCAATTATAGAGTAAGGATGGAAGTTTAAAATTCAATTTTACCTCGATCAGTGTTACCTTGGCAACAATAAAGATCGTTGAAATCAGTTTTTCTAAAATATCTCGCGATCTCGATGAGCTCTAGAAAAGTGACTACATGGGTTATAAACTACACAGCAAAGCAAAGTAGTTGAGACAGAATTGAAACTTTTTATCAGAGCCATTTTGAATAATTCGCACAAACATCCTGAGGCGTTGTTCTTTGTGTATTGAAACTAAAACGGAGTAAACAACTCCTATTTTATGTGAAATAAATCCAACCCTATGCTAAAACCTTCCTAAGACATTGAACTACTTTTGCTGAATGATCAAGCATTAGTCATTACGATACAGAGATTCAGCTTTTTCTCGCAGAACACTTTCGCTAAAATTTTAGCATTTTTTCTCTTTGAGCGCTTTTAAAATTATCTTCTTAAACCGTTTCATAAATGAGTTTCATATTCACGTAGCATATTTACCATTACATTAACAATAAAATTTCAAAGCGCTTTTTTCAAATCGATAAATAAGAATATTTTTAATCTAACGCCGAAGTTTGTGTATACGAAGTGTCCAAAAACTGGCACACGCGCCAACGTCAAAACTTAGGTCAAGTCGCAGTTTTTCCTTCGAGAACCTTTCTGCACGTTTTGCACGACTCCGAGTCATTAGCTTACATGTATTGTTAAAATAATGTATTGCTCCGTTTTACAAGCTGAGGGAGGTGGAGAAGTATATTTTACAAATATTTCAATCCGAATATAATTGTAAAAACATTACTTTAAAGTACAACTGATTTCTTTACTTTTGTTTCAACTCGGCGCAAAAAGAAAGAAAGAAAGAAAAAACATTCTGCTCTTTTAAGCTGACTAAACCTCAATCAGTCACAGCAAAAGTAGATCAATGTCTTAGGAAGGTTTTAGCAGTGGTTTGGGTTTATTTCACATAAATTTGGAGTTGTTTACTCCGGTTTAGTTTAAATACACAAAGAACAACGCCTCAGGATATTTGTGCAAATTGCTCTGATAAAAACTTTCAATTCTGTCTCAACTACTTTGCTTTGGTGTGTAGTTTATAACCCATGTAGTCACTTTTCTAAAGCTCATCGAGAAAATCTGATTTCAACGATCTTTGTTTATCGATGCCAAGGTAACACCGATCGAGGTAAAATTGACAAAATTTTAAACTTCCATCCTTACCCCATTACTGGTGCAAAAGGCGTCCTGATCGACGAATTTATGCATAGCATTGTATTGTATTATATCGCCATAACAAAAGATTAACAATACAATACAATTGAGAACGACGCAATACAATAGAATGAAGTACAATGCTATGCATAAATTTGTCGGAGTATTGGACAAGTTAGTCCTGATCGGCTAACAATAAGTCTATTCAGCTGAATGAAAAGTGAAAGCGTGATCTGAAAAAAAAAAAAAAAAAATACTGCGAGACACCTTAAACACTGAAAAAAATTAAGCTACGAACAAATCCAAGAATTGATTGTTTTCGTCTACTGAAGAAAACATTTACCATACATTAAATAAATATATCTAATATTTTCAGTTTTGTTTTTAAACTTATCAAAAATTAAGAGAAAATTCTTTTTGAGATTAGTGTATTCAATTGGTGTAAAAGCAAAGCATTCAATTAAATAATACTGTTATTAGAAAAACTGTAATATCAATTTACTTCAATTTTGTCGTCTGTCGAACTGTCATGGGTTTTCTCCTTAACAACAGGGACATGAAATCAGTATAAGTTCACTATAAAGCACCTACTGAAATGTTATTCATGATGTGTACTGTTATTACAAAAAGGGTCTTGACCCCGAAGACCCACTTGATGAACAAATATTTTTCCAAACTGCATGGTTTTGGGATCAACAAAACAAAGAAAAAAATCGTAATCACGCCCTTTAAAGCTGTAAGGCTCTTTTCAAAATAACATTCCCCATTTACAGGCTGATGTCGCTGCAACATCTTGAAGGATTTAGTAGACGTTTGGATGACCTCCTTTTATTAGTTATGTCATGAACGATTCGATGTGGACTTCAATAACTCAAAAGTGTTTTTGAACCTTTTAATCACCACTTTCTAGGGTTATATTCTAACATAAAGCTTGTGGCATCGTCGATGAAACAAAGCTTCTGAGTGGTTAAGGCGCCCCCTAGCGAAGCCCAGAATGTGTCCACCAATGATGACATGTTTCGTCTGGACCTTTTTCCTCTCTGTGTTTGTGGTTTTTGTGCAGAAAGGACACCAAGCTGAGTTAATTGGTAAACAAGACATAGGCACGTGGAGATATTTCGATTTATAAAGTTATTATCAAATCAAGAGGTTAAACGCTTCGGTTTGCAAACTTACGACTACTATTATTATTATTACTTTTTTGGTCGACACCCGATTCCAGTAAATTAGTAAAAACTGCAAGAAATAACGCGAATTCCCTTTTAATAACGAGTAGGACTAAAGCCTACTATTCCTTTTGGCGAAACATGCTTTCTAGTTTATACGGACTGTACGCATTCTAGTAACCCAAGCCAACTAGAAAATGATCCAAAAGTTAATTTTCTAACCTTTTTGTAGGATTCCCACGGCGAAAAGCTACGAAAGAAAATATTTGCACCTTGCTCAAATAAAAAAAAATTATTTGAGAATTAATAATTTAATTTAAAGCCTCCAGAGACTTCCAAAGTCAACTGAATAAGGGTCGTCAATAGTCACAGTTTTTGAGTCCAAAAGCCCTACGAATGATTCTTTATAAAGTTTTATGGTCGAAGCTGTACTTAGGCCTGTTCCAAACGTCGAATTTCTCACGTGGCGAATGCATTTGATTAAAAATGATAAAGCAACCTTTTTTGTCTAATTAGATTCGATAATTTAAGTTCGACGTTTGGAGCAGCCCTAATCTAGCTATACCTAAAGATACTTATGGTTGGACACCACGGTATCATTACGGAATAATTGTCTATATTGTTCTGACCTCCAGGTAAAACAACTTGAAAAAATGATAATATTTTGTTTACGTTCTATTCACTGCCGACTAATTGATGAAATTTTATCAAACAAAAGAAATGAAGTGATAGAGAGATACAAAGCAACCCCAACGGAAAAAAGGTCGGATTACGCAAGTCTCGTAAGGAAAAGGTACAGCTTTTCCACAGTATATCATCCTTTTAGACATTCAAACACTAATTCCTTACAGGCTGAATGCAGGCTAATTTCTCTTTATGAGACTCGTGATTGTCTGCCTCTGCATGCTAGACCAGATTGTAAAAGCCCACAAAGAAAGATTGTATTGTAATATGTCTGACTTATGTTAGGTCATCCATAAACCAATGTACTACTGTCTTCACACTAAATTTTAAGAAAACTCTAACACTTATTTTACCCCGTTTTATGCCGTATCTTATTTTGTCTGGCCTTTTAATTTGTTTTCATTCTCTTTGGCATCTGTTGATATCCATAAAATAAAGGCTTAAAAGCGAGGGTTGTGGGAAAGATTCCCGAGGCCAAGACGCATGTAGCTGTGGCACAGATACGCCCTACCCTGTTAAGACATCGTCCAATCATTAACATAGTGATTTCTATCGCTCAGGGCTACCATGCACAGCAATCAGCACGAATACTATATACATCTTATCATTACCAAGAATTCAACCTTTCCACACTTGGCTGACTCCGAACACTAATTTATATAATATGATTATGCCAAATAATATTGTTTTAACCTTGACATTAACCTGGCCTTGATCCCCTTTTATCTCTTCCCGTACATCAGATGCAAAATCGGGCATGAAAAAATAGGAATCCAATTCGAAGAGTCGTTAGAAACATTCTGATTGTGACACACACCGACACCCCCCCTACACACACACAAAAGATAGCAATGGCGCCAGTCAAGCTGTGTCATATCACAATATAACGTGCAAACATGGCATGAAGACACAGCTGGTCTAACTACGAGAAAATAAACTGTCGCTCATTCGATTCAGGCGTCCGATTCAGACTACGCCTACTGCATAACACAGAATTAATAATAATCGATGTGTATTTGTACAGTGGGCGTGTGCTGTAGAATACATCCTGTGTTTACAGCCTGATATGCCTAAGGTTTTCATTCTAATTTACAGATACTCTATTGGCACTAGATCTTTCCTTTTATTGTATAAGGCTTTCATTCCTATTATTGTATTGATTACGAGTATAATTCCATTACTGATAACAAACGGATAACATGCAGGGAAAGATGTTGCCCACGCTACATGTGACATCTATTAGTGGCCAAACTTGAGCAAGTTTGCTTCGGAAAGAGATAATGAAATAAGCATTTTAGTCACTGACCAAACGGATTACATGCAGGGAAACACTGTTATGCCCGCACTCCATGTGACATCTATTTCTGTCCAAAATCGAGCAAGTTTGTCTTGGATAAATATTATTAAATATATTTTCAAATTTTGATTTCAACCTTTGGTAACTGATAAAAAAATTGTGATCTTCTTTAGTTCCTGTTCACAACATCGACTAAACATGAACCGCAAGAAAGGTAGCTATTTTAGTAATAATGGTCTGGTTAAATGAGCTTGATATTATAGGTAATTAAAGAAGCTCTGTTCAGACAAAAATAAAGTCGGACCATCTTTACCTATCAGTTTCCTGTCTCAAAATGTGTCCCCTGGAAAGACAAGCAGATCTAAGGTGCTGTTATTTTAGGCAATGTTTTGTACAACTTGTCTCGCAATTTTGTTGCAAGATAAAAACAGTGAGTAGCATTTGCGTAAGACCAGGATGTTACACTAATGTTTTACGCAACTTACCTCCAATTGGCAACGGGAAAGGACTTGGTTAAACACGACTCATGAATAAAAGCGAATGTTTTTGGTTGTTTACACAAATCGTTGCAAGACAAGTTGCAGACGTGGTGTTACACTAGGCAATGTCTCGCAATTGTGCTGCGAAAAGAAGAACTTGATTCTACTTCCTGCAACGGTTGACGCAAAATTGCGAGACTCCTTTCGTATGCTACACTTGGCAATTTCTCTTGCAACTTGCCTCGCAACCAAATTGTAAGACAAGTTGCAAGGAAAAATTGCCTAATGTAACAGCGCCTTAGACTAGGAGAAAGCCATCTGAAAAAAATAACACCATCCAGATATTTTTAAAAATCGGCAGAGATTCATTTCAAAAGCAAGAGGTATTCAGTGACGTACATCTGATCTACCATCGATTTTAAATATTAATTTCCAGCGCAATTTCATTTGCATTTGCTTTCCTGTTTCTGCAATAGTTTATTTTCTAGGATTTTTATAGCTTTATCGCCGTTTGGAATTTTTATAAAACGTGACAACATTCAAGATCTTATAATTAAGAACACATGACTCTTACTTAAATAACAACAAAACTCTTCATATGGGTTATAGATGACTTGGTTAATAATGATGGCTTCCATCTGGGCAGAATAATGCAAAAAAATGTTTTTATTTAGATTTTGCTTATCGAAACTAATCTCTGAATTTTTGCAAAATATATACACACCTAATTGCAACAACGTTGTCATATAAAAATAAAAAAATAACAAATAAGAAACAAACAAACAATCCAAGGTAAAGAAGCATAAAGTAACATTAAAAATTAATCCAAAGCATTTCGTCTAGGTTGAAAAATATATTTCATGTGTTATTTCAATTTCGAATTCCAAAAAATAATTCCCTTTTGAAGGCTATCTTTTATCTATTATTTTGTAAAGAGTAAAACACTCGAACAAAGAAATAAAACCTTTTGAAAAACGAGCACAATTATTTTAAAAATTGTTCTTTTGAACCAAGGGAAATCCTGTCGAGTCGAGAAACTGAATTTTATAACTGGTACAAAAACCACGCGACCATAATATATTACACCCAATATAATATCTTGAAAATTCTTCAAGAAACAGAAGCATTTTACAATAGAAAGTTCTCAACATAAAGGAAATCCTGTACGTCCAAGTTCAAATATTCTAATTTAGAAGCAATTTCGAAATGAATTGTTCCTGATTTCCGGGGTGAGTACGGCGGGGTTTGAACGAGTGTTTTCTATTCTATCGTGAGACAGGCGAACTGCGTCGTTTAATTGAAAGATACGGCCAAGGTCGAACAGCGGTACATGCATAGTATGCATTTTTTAGAAGACTATGACGACTACACATTCCAATATCCCGGGGTTTTGAAACAGATAACAAATAAAGCTTGCCGAGAGGGATACATGTAGGCAGAAAATAGAAAGAATTTAAGAACGATAACAAGGCAGTCCATAGATACGATATTTTATCTCAGCGATGAAAAGTGTATGAAAACATTGACATTGCTAAGCGATAACAAGAACTTTTTGATTCGTCCACCCACAATGCATTGATGTCAGCACTTGACTTCAACTATTGACTTACAATAGACCACGCTAGCGTGACATTACAAAGTATTTAATTTATCGGAAAAAGGTATTTACTAGAAATTAGTCTCAATAAAAGTAAAACTCCAAAGTTTCAAGGATATTGCCCTTAAACTGACGAAGATATGGATTTTTGAAGGTAGATATTTTTGTGAAACTTTTACAAGGAAATGTATGTGATTATGTGCTTATAAAGTATCTTATAATGTCACGCTAAGGGACTATAAGGATCTATCTATTTATAATCTACAAAAATGCGAAGCACTTAAGGAAAAATTAGTAAATGAATAACAATAAATTAAACACAAAGCGCTGGAAATATCAATTCGGTGTTAGATTTATTGAATGGCTTTGTGCACTTGATATAAATATTTCCCGCAGTTTATCCATGCAATAAACGCAGTTTATCCATGCAATAAACGCAGTTTATCTATGCAATAAGTTAAAATTCAAAAAAAAAAAAAAAAAAACTTGTGTTATAAATAAATCTCATTAAAACCTTTCTACATAATAATAATAATTATCATTATTATTATTATCATTATTATTACATATTTACATACTCTGGCATTGTAACGCAAATTGCAATCCCATCTGATATGTGGTTATCTACATTATTACTTCATGTATGAATGCTTATAATGGATCTCTGTGTTTTATATATATATATATATATATATATATGATATATCTTTACATTGTCTCTTGTACCGGTTCCTTATTATTGGCCTTGCATGAAGTAGTAGCTTTCGAATCACGTCAGTACACAGGTAGCCCGAGCTCAGTCTTGCTATGATGAACATGGGCTTCTTGTGGTAAATGCAGTAACAGAGAACTTTCCAGCTGAGCAAAAAACCAAGCGAGCAAAGGATTGTTGGACATAGCGTCCGCTCTCCATTGAGGTCAAGAGAGCCAGATTTCTCGCGGTTAATAAATCGATCGCTGATGAAGTTCTTCTCTTTTTGATGATTTTGACTTTGGTTACAAAAAGAACCTGAACAAGAGGGCCGGCCACGAAAACTCTAAACGCGCTGTGATTAGGGGGGAAAAAATCACCGCTCGATTGGTTTGGGCTTTCTATAAGTCATTCATTATTTTTTCTACTGCGTCCCAGTCAATGTTACTCATTATACTACCACTGCTCTCGGAAAAGTCGTCACCGATCGCTTGTTTGGCTTCGGCCTAGGGTATAGAAATGAATTAGAAATAAATTACCGCCGGTCGGTTAGCTCAGTTGATGAAGCGCCATTTTGTGCGGGAGAGGTTGGGGTTCGACCAACACTCAGTCTTAGGCCCCGCTCAAACGTAAACGCAACTGAACAAAAGATGTTTCAAAAGTCTGACGTAACAGCTAGTAGCCAGTCTTTGCCGCACGAGGCAACCAAAATTTTTATAGAGCTGCAAAGTGTGACGTCATTCGAACGAAAAACAGACTTCTGGGTCCAAATATAAAATTATTTCTGCAGAGATTTAAAAATTTTTTCTCCCACTGCATGATTTTTTGTTCATATATATATGGTGGTTGGAGAAAGACAGTACATCTTAGAATCAAGTTATTGCAAGATTTTCGCGTTCTTTTTGTGAGGTTGGACCCGGAAATGCGTCACAACTTTGGAGCCCTATTGAAATTACACATACGCGCGCGCGAGCATGAAATAGTTGCTATGACGACTAGCTTGCAGTAATTTGCGATTGACCGTTCAAACGAGACGCCAGTTGCCTTAAGTTGCGAAAAAATCTGAACATGTTCAAAGTTATCGCAAGTCACCGCAAGTCACCGCAAGCTGCCACAAGTCACCGCAAGTTGACGTTCAAACGAGATGCAAGTCCAAACTTGCGATGATTTGGGTTCTCGTTTGAACGGGGCTTTAAAATAGCTGAGGACAAAGTGCTGCCTTTTCTATAACATCTGCAAATGGTTAGACCTTCACGTGGCTCGGATGACCACGTTAATGGCAGTCCCGCGCATTTGATGGCATTCATATAGAATTTGCGCGTTTTAAGAGTAAATAAAAACAAAAATCAAACAAAATTATAAAAAATTGGCGGACATGGTCAAAAAATCGATTTTGCTTACATTTTGTTTATTGATAGGACTGGATGGGTATGTAGGTAAAGGAAATGGGGGGGGGGGAGTGGGGATTTGTTAAAGTATCTCTTTTTTTTTTACGACCTAAAACGATTTCAGCCTAAATTACAAGTTAATCTGACGGTGTAGCCTCCTCCGCAGGCATCTCTTGTTTCTCTCTTATTGGGCTTGCTGTGGCAAATGAAAGGAACATGGAAGAGGGAGACTAGGGAAAAGCCACTGGATAGCCACAGGAAGCCCAAGAGAGAAAAGTAGAGACGCCTGCGGAGGAGGCTACTGACGGTGGTATTAAGACGTTTTATAAGCGTCTTATACACACCCTAAATCCGAAGCAAATTCATTCATTGATGGTATCTGGGTAATTATGACCTAGTACAATCAAGGTTTAGCAATTTCACCCGATAAAGTATTTTTGAGAAGATCGAAGGCCTTTTAAAATGACGACATGCAACGAGTGATATATTAACCTGTAAACCAGCTATCTTTCGAGTTAAGAATAATGTATGTGGCAGTTCATTAAAAGTCTCAATATTTTTACCAGATATCCTCGAAAGGAAGTTCTTTAAACTACGCAAAAAATACTTTAGGTTCTTTTTGATTTTGGCCGTATAAGCACGCTTTAAGTTTCACAAATATTGAGTTTTACTCCATACAATGAAATCAACAACAACCTATAAGGTCGCGCGGGTCAGATTGAGCGTAATTAAGGCTGAAATCGTTTTTAATTGGTCGTTATTTTTCACAAAAAAAAAAAGGGATATTTTAACAAATCTCCCCCATTTTCTTCACATACCCATCCAGTACTATCAATAAACAAAATATAAGCCGAAACGATTTTTTTACGGTGTCTGCGAATTTTCAAATTTTCTTTGACTTTTACAGACATTCACTCCTAAAAACCACTTGATGATTACGATTTTAAGGTATGGGCCACACCAGACAGAGGGTTCAGCAATATTTGGAGTAGGCGGCTGTGTGCAATAATTTTACTACCATTTTTATTATTTATTGAGACTGTTGATCGCAAAATAGCCGGCGGTCAGGAATGAAGTAGGCGGCGATTCATCGCCGGTAGCCGCTTTCTATTGAAACCCCTGCCAGGGAATATTAGGATATCGGAAGAATTTAGAAGAAGTTGATAGTGATGCGAGTATAATATAATTTCGATTACTAAAATTGAATGGTGCTTGAAGAATGAATTGGTTTTTGTCTATGGCGTTATATCTCCGCGAAAATTGAAGTTTTGAATTGGACATTCATGTTTTTGATTGAACATTCAAGTTTTGAATTGGACATTCAAGTTTTTGATTGAACGTTCAAGTTTTGAGTTCGACATTCATGTTTTGGACTGAACATTCAACTGAAAAAAAGTTGTTCGAATTGTGCCCCCACTTTTCAAACCCTTGCTACGGGCCTGTAAAGTAAAAGACAATGTTGAAGATGCACTGAGCCAATTGCTGGCTTCAATCAGCTGAATGAATCTCATGAATCTCGTTAGCAACCTCAAATGAAGGTCAAACACTGACTACCACGTGCACTCAACCAAGTTTTTTCTATTGAAAATTTATTTATTATTTATAGGTTATTATTATTTATTTATTTATTTATTTATTTATTTATTTAATGATTTGCCCGAAGGATAGGTGCACAACAACAAATCCCATCCCCCAAGATTCCCTTAACCCATCCCACAAATCCCATTAAGAAATGATTAATTACACTAAGGATGGTCACCGCCAGAGTTTCTTTACTTCCTTAGTGGTTCTTTTACGTCCCTCCGATATTGGTTAGTTAGGTGAAATATGGAGAGACGGGGGCCGCATTTTAAGTGATCATCCGAGCCACTCGAAAGTCTAACCATTTGCAGATATTTCCACAAATACAGCACTTTCTCCTCAGTTATTTTAAATCCCCGAGTGTTGGTCCAGCTGGGAACTCGAACCACAACAAACGGGCGCCCAACAAACTGCGCCATCTGGTTTGCAGTATAATAGTAAAGGGAAAAAATAGTATACCTTAATATAAATGTACTTACCAATAGCTGCGCAACGTCATCAGACATGTTCAACTTGTCTGCATTATTCCAAGGACTAACATCATCAATATCAATCAATGGCTCCTTAGAATCTTTGGAATTTATTCCTCCCTTGGATGCAGCTTCTTTTTCGACCCCTTTTTCTCTGTCGCGAGACAAACCACTTCTTCTAGGTGCTCTAGGTGCATTAGATACACGATTGTCATGCGAACCAGCCCGTCCCCTCCCCATAACAGTTTTACTAGTCGTTTGACTTCTCGGCTTTGTGGACTGTCTTGATGTTGCTGGTTTGTTCTTTGAAAGCCCTGTTCGAGGTGCTAAATCATAACAACACCGAGAAATATTTCATCTTATTAATACGATACTATTTGAAGAATTAAAACAGTGAGGAGAGCAGGGGATTTCCGCCAACCAAACGTAGTTATCTGACTTTAGAAAGTCATTTGAGTAAAATTTACAATGTTATCTTAACAAACAAAGCATTTACATTTATCCTTCTCCTGTCGTATAAAACTCCTTTCCTTTTCCCAAACGTCAGTTTGGTTTTCCATAATTACCTCTCACCAATCCATCATATATGCATAGTACACCGACGCAGCTTAACCTAGATTACTAGCTATAGTGTTCTTCTGCATTCCCCTCGACGAGTCATATAGAATTTAGGGAATCTTTAGACGGGAGATTAACTGCATTAAATATAGAACTCACCTGATCTTGTTTTAACGGGTTTTCTATTAGATGAGCCAGTATTAATTCCCCTCCCTTCTTGATTTGTACCCTTTAGAAAAAGTAAAGATAAAGAACATTTTGATTATCCAATAATTTTGTCACTTACAATTTTTTTTTTCAGGCACGCATGGGTGGCTTGAGCTGTTTGCACTCGCCTTTCACCACTGTTACTTGGATACGACTCCCGGACCCAGCGTAAAAAAATGACGGTAAGGCGCCGTGCTTCGAAATCGCGTCCTATGACAAATATTTTCTTGGATTCTACATTGATAAGTTAAGCGAATTTAACGCTTGGTAGATTTATTTACGAGTCATTACATGAGATCTTCAAAGATTTGTCTTTTGGTGGCATGGTTGGCGCACGATTCTAATGTGTCGTCTTTCACCACTTTGAGTCCAACGACCAGGGTCGCAGGTTCGAGCCCTGCGGACCTCTCATGCGAATTGAGTTTATTTGATGTGTTGTTCTCTCCATTGCAACGAGGGATTTTCTCCGGTTTTCCTCTCTCTCCATAAAAATCAACAACTGAGTTTGAGTGTTGTATGTATACAATATTGAGCCATTTTAGCTTGATTAGCTCTGCTATTTCTAAAATGGCTTGGCGCCCATCAACTTTTGATAATAATTATTAATATTAAATTTTATTTATTGTAAACTTAAGGGGTGCCTAAATAAAGATGTTGTTGTATTCAAATGTTGTGGTAATGTGTGTGTATTAGCGAATTATCATTAATCTTTAATATCCGAGTATAAAAAGATTGTTTGCTGTCCGTACCTTTTTTAGTGTGACGGTCCCCTTTCCAACCGGCCAAATGACATCATCCTTCTTCGAATCGCTCTTTAAAATACCCTTTTTCCTATCAAACTTTGCATTATTCCCTATAACGTCTGCCAGGAGTTCTTTAAGCTCACTATCGTCACTCAACAGACTTTGAATATCCTGCAAGCGGTCTTCGTCCATCGTAGAACCATCGGGAATTTCATCCATCAAGTCATCAATGTCGACAGACGATCCCGATCGATATAGACCTGTAAAGTCCATTCTGTACTGTTCGTATCCAGCTGACTGAGATCTGTTAAGCCGTTCTCTTTCTAGCTCCTTAGACCGACGAAGCTTATCCTTCTCGTGCGTTCGATATGTTTGCATCGTAATGAAGTCGGCACCACTCGGAGTAACCGAACGGGTCTCCTCTCTATGGCCGAATCCATATTGATTAGTTTTATCTTCGTCGTATTGTAAGTCCATAAATGGATAAACAGGACTACTTGTGTAAGATGTTTCGTCTAGCCTTTGAATTGAGAGCGCGGGATCCCTAAGGACTACTTTATCATGCCTAGAAACGGCATGTGGTTTCTTTGCTCCGGACGGCAAGCGGTCAGTCTTAGACGTGTTGCTATATCTATCGTTATGTTTTGATTTGGTCTTTTCTCTGGATGTTGGTTGGGCGTAACGAAGGTTTCGTAGTGTATCAGCCTTCGGTACTGGTTCAGCGAGCATCTCAGTTAAGAGATTCGAGGCTGCTTTTATTCGCTCATCGGTGTGAACGTCCTCACGTTTCCTGGTAGAAAATTTTGATAAAACCATCAATTTCTTAATAAAATCGATCATCGATAAAAACCCTGTATTTCGTATTTCAAATTATAGAACACTTTTCAAATACCTTCTTTTTGTTTCTCTTTCTTTCTCAGCGAGTTTAATCTTCTTAAGAGATGATGGGCTCTACAACAACAAACCCAGAAAACTTGTATTTACTATGCATTCTTATTAATTTCCAAAATTGATAACAAGAAAAAATCCTAAAGCAAACACTAAATACGTAAATAAACAAAAGCAAAACAAAGAAACTATAAAAAGGTAGAAATGGACACCGTGACACCACTTATACCACTATCCCTTACGAATTTTGTGTTTGTATTTAATGTATTCGTTTCTTTTAGAGTAACAAAATAATAGTTAGACTACATTATGCTTGTAGTCTCAGTAGCGATAGTAAAGTACCTCACTAGCAGTAGCAAATGGCTTGAATTCATCAGATCTTAATTTATCGACTTCGTTTTTCCAAACATTATGCCTCTCAGTTC
>JANTNT010144418.1:0-10486 GCA_024752375.1 Entacmaea quadricolor
GTCGTGGTTCGAGTCCCGGCCGGACCAACACTCAGGGTCTTAAAATAACTGAGGAGAAAGTGCTGCCTTTGTAATAAGATCTGCAAATGGTTAGACCTTCACGTGGCTCGAATGACCACGCTAATGGCGGTCCCGCGCATATGTGTATATTATACAGAATTTGCGCGTTATAAATGGAGCATTGCATTTGCATTTGCATTTGCATTTGCATTTGCATTTGCATTTACAATTATAACGATAGCTTGGGCTACTTTTGGTAAGGCATTATGGAAGTCGGATGGATTTACATTTCATTTGCATTTTAAAATTATTTTTAAAAATTCATTTTTACCTCCGATGCAATGGGGAAGGAATATTAAGGAACACATATAGAACACATATTCTACTCACATACGACGCCGAGCCGAGTCGAAACCGTTAGATTTTGGAAAGAGAAGAGCGCTCTCACTGCAGATAATAATTCTTTTTGAATAACTTTATAATCTATATTCCAGGGAAATTAGTTCTTACAACAGATACCAAAAGCTTAAGTGATAACCGCTGGCACTGGGTGGAAGTGAAACTGCGCAATCGTCATGCAACTCTGATTCTAGACGGCCGCGTGAAAAAGAAGGGCAGAGCCCCGGGACCTTCATCTTCCTCCAAGCTGGGCTTGAAGGGCAGCAAGGAGGTTGTCTACTTTGGCGGAGGACCGTCTCGCGCAGAACTTGGCAAATCAAACTCAAAGAGGAATTTTAGCGGCTTTTTACAGCAATTTCGGTTCAACGAATACAAAATATTAGACAAAGTTATGAAAGAGAAACGAGATAAAAGATTTACAAAATATGGACTTGTTATTGATGCGAAAGTTTTTGCGACTGTTAAAACGCCAGCTGTAACAGTTAAACCGACTACGCTCATGACCATGGGGATGGGGTCGGGAGATTGTTCAGGCAGTGATGATGAGGATTGCGTGACAAAAGAAAGTGCGACAACATTACCGGACAATAAAGGTAACGCCATCTTATCGTTTAATTAATAACTTAATTATTGTTATACACGGGTAATTTTTCTTATCTTTCGGCTCTCTGTCTGTCTGTTATAAAAATAACACTCAATGAGAGCGCGCATGTGGCTACTGGCAGGTGAAAGGAAAGTGTTCATATCAGGTATTTACTTGAAAAGCAATCCATTCCGCCGTCTTGACCTTTCCAGGTACAAATACGGATTCTCATAAAGTAATTAAAGCGGTTATGAATCAACAAAGACATAGCAGAAACACACGCACGTGAGGCTTTGTTTTAGATCGGTAGCTCGATGATGCTAGTAAACAAACAATATTTGATTCAGTACTGATTTTAACTGTCAAAACTTTTCGCAAACCCCCAAGATTCCTAAAAGATTCTTTGAAAACAAACGTTTGGCACACTTGTCGAAAGCTGCGCCTGATTAAATAAGAAAATAGAGAGATAACATCGTTTACTTACCAAAACCAAACGTCGCTATCGAGAACTCGAGAAGCACATTTGAAAAGGAATCTGCAATGTATCGGTCAGAGGCATCTCCGTTCGTAAACAAGTCATGGGACGTCATACTTACTATACATATCTTGCCCTTTTTTCACTCGGCTGCTTATATTCAATAAAATCCTAACAATTATCGGTTCTAAAACACATATTTAATTTAAAAAATTTTTTTAATCGTAAAATCCGAACTTAAAGAAGTCGACTAAACATCGGAACAATTCGGAACGTTTTCGTTCTTACTTCGAAATCGATCACGTTTCGGAACTTCTCTCATGCATGGTTAAGTGTGCGGATAAAGGCATAGTGCAATAAATATTATTGTTGTATACGAACTGTCAAAGTCCATTTTTCTCGTGCTCTGATTGAACAAGAAGGTATCACGTGGGTATCTTGTGCACGTGTACAAGTTGTGCTGTGTTCCCGGCAGCAGCTCTGAGCGGGCAACAATACGGAAGTTGTAAACTTTTGCAACCTTGATTGACCTTGGTAAACGCGCTCGAAAAGTGGGACAACCAGCATTCTCGCCACCTCATTTATATTTTGAATAAATAATGTGTTATCACAAAGTGTTAATTTTTTACAGTAAAAGGTTTGCGAGAGAAGTTGCAAAGTACACTGCTAAACGGTAGAACGATGACGCAATCGTTGCAAAAAGTAGAAGTGAACTCTACTTTTCGCAACGATCGCTGCAACTTGTCCGCAACATTTCTTTAAATTGCATTATAGGTTAGACGCTGTGACTTATGTCGCAACGCCTAGAGTATCCGAACCTGCTTACACTAGAGCAATTTTCCTTGCAACTTTTATCGCAATTTTGTTGCAAAACATGTTGCACGAGAAATTGCCTAGTGTAACATACCAAAAGAGTCCCCGAATTTTGGTGCCTTAAACGTTGCGATAAGTATAGAATCGAGTTCTGCGTTTCACAACAAAATTTCGAGACATTGCCTAGTGTAGCACCACTTTTTTAACTTGACTCGAAACGGTTTGTGTAAATAACCAATAACATTTGTTTTTTAAATGCGTCGTGTTTATCCCATCATTTGCATTCGCCATTGCAAGACAGGTTGCTCAAAACATTACCCGTAGTGTAACAGCACCTTAGCTCACACCGTATTCATGACAAATAATATTGCCTTAAAAAAGAAATCATATCATTCTGATATATTATTTGTCTGTTTCTTTGTAGAGAGTTCGCCTTTCTCGATAGCCTCGGAAAACAGTACAGACTCGATTCCTATCTATGCCAATCAACAAGAGGGCTCATCTCCCCATGGAGTCCCTGCTTGGATCATTACTATAACAGTAGTAGCGTCTGTTGCATCGATATTTATAACTGTGTTTATTGTTTATCGTTGGAATACACGGTACAGTGGCTCATTTAGCACAGCCTCAGCCAGGCACAAGTCAGACTTGCCTCAACCATGGCCAGACCCTCCTACAAGACCAATCCCAGTTGTGACCAGTACTGCTCCTGTTCGCGTTGAACATCCCACAATATGCGTGACTTCTTACGATAAAGTATGAAACAGTTGAAGTCAAAAATGAAGAGCAAATTCTAATTATACCTAGAGGGTATGTCATTCCATTGAGCGACGCGCACGTGCGCTGCAGCATGGAGCCCCCAGATCAATTTCCTGGTAACAATAAAAGATGGCATCTCTATGGTAACAAACTGTGACGTCATAAAGCGGTACTAAGGAGATATTAACATAACTAGATCATGCCACTATGAAATGCTGAATACAATAGCAGTTCAATAAAAGAAGCTGCTGAATGAGAATATGACACGGAGAACAGTTGATGAATTTTGTGATATATAACGATTTTTTTCGTTTTAGCAAACATATTTTGACGATACGCTTCGCTAAGCAAATAAAATAATACAAAATATCAAAACTGATTAAGAACAGAATCGTCGGGTTTTACTGACGAACCGAGCAACGTACTTGTAGTGTCAACGTTAACCTCTGCTTTCCTTGTCTTATTGTTTTATATTCGTTAATGATGAATTTTTTCATGATTGACGTCAAGAGAGCATTCCATCGTGAAAGGCGGTTGCTATGCAACCCGGCTTGGAGTGTTTTCTTGGCCACGAAAGGCATTTTGAGTTACTTAGAACAATTGTGAAGGATCGAAAATCAGGGGATCTTGTCCATAGAACATTTGCTGCAATGGCGGCAATTCAAAACAAATATAAAATAAACTTGAACACTGCCATAACGCTTTAGAATAAACTTGCATGTACAAAGCAATAGTAATGTCGGTCTTATGAGCTCAAAGTAGTAATTACGCAGTATTTAATTATCGAAGGAGTTGCGGTTCATTGCACCCTAAAATAACTAAACAGTTTTCTTTTGAGTGGGAAACTACCTTACCGAGCATATAGTGAATTTGTCTGCGCATGCGTGTATTTTTGCATGCGTGCTTGAAAATCGTTTTCATGGCGGATCGAATGATTTCATGTAACGTGGAACATTTGGCTGTCGATATCGTCCTTCAAAATTACATTCAATTTACCGAAATGCTGAGAATCAAAGAGTTTACCGATCGCTAGTGTGTTGCAGACAATTATTTCAGTCACAGGCGCTGCAGATGGAAAAATGTCACTAGTCAAAGTCAGTCGAATGGTTTGGAAATGGACCAGAACCTCACACTTGAGTGTTTTATTTTGGTCGCTTACTTTATCTATAAAGTAAGTTTAGAGGTATAAGTCGTTGCCGATACGTTATGGTGTGGGTTAGTTTTGATTAGGGGGTTTTAAACATTAGCGATCGTGAAATATTTCGCAATGTTTACAGCAATATGGCGCGTAATTCTTAGAATTCAAGTTCAAAATTCTACATCTTAAGGAGCGGGCCCCAGAGAAATTATTTACAAATGAACTTTTTCCGTGTTTACTCTTTGCATTACAAAGCTTTTTCGGTTGAAATACGTGGTCCCGTGATGTGATCTCAAGCATGGTTCGGGCCTTATTTAAGGGTAATAAATTCCACTAAATTGTACCGCTGATATTTTATCCTCTGCAAATCTTACCTGGAAACAAATAGCCTACATAAAAATGAGGGAATAAAGCATAATTCAGCATAAAGTCATGTTTATTACTTAATTCTACGAAAATAAATAGCTCGCTAAAATATGCATCTTTACTCGAGTACAGACGTACATGAAACTATGTACACAACAATACTTAAAATCTTACCCAGGGACCACGTTTCATAACCAAAAAGCTCTGTAACGCAAAGAGTAAACATGGAAAAAGTTCATCATTAAATAATTTCTTTGGGGCCCGTTCTTTAAGAAGTAGAATTTTGAACTTCAATTCTAAGAATTACGCGCCATATTGCTGTAAACATTGCGAAATATTTCACGATCGCTAATGTTTAAAACCCCTAATCAAAACTAACCCACACCATCCGTGACGGCAACGACTTATACCTCTAAACTTACCCTATAGATGAAGTGAGCGACCAAAATAAAACACTAAAGTGCGAGGTTCTGGTCCATTTTCGAACCATTCGACTTACTTTGACTCGTGATATTTTTCCATCTGCAGCGCCTGTGACTGAAATAATTATCTGCAACACACTAGCGGTCGGTAAACTCTTTGACTCTCAACGTTTGGGTAATTGAATGTAAATTTTAAAGATCGAGATCGCCAGCCAAATGTTCCACGTTTACATAAAATCATTCGATCCGCCATGGAAACGATTTTCAAGCAAAAATACACGCATGCGCAGACAAATTCTCTATATGTTACCGTACCGTTACTCTTAAATGGTTTCTGTATTCAAGCATTGTGATTGATCGATGGTGTCTAGTTTCTCGATTACTGATTGGTTCAGAGTGGAAGCCATTTAAATGTTATAGTACTGTATATATATTTTCCATATGAAAAATTGCTCTATTATCGCCGCAAATCGAAATTAAACAGAAATGAATTAGCGGAAAAACAGTGAGATATGCTTGTATTGCGACAAGAAAAATGCGTCTATATAATAATTTTGGATCAACATCTTGCAGAATGAACTCGCCGTGGTGCCTCAGCGCGCAAGAGCCAGTATAGTCCAGTTGCTGTCCAATCTTTCTTTTTGAGCTGTTTTTGACTTATTGCAACAACAAACGACAGCCCCTACCCTAAAAGCGGAGCGATAAAAAGAAGGGCCAGTGTTTCTGAGCAATAACCATCGCAGACAAAAACAGACACAGGAAAAGGTACACAAAACTTTTTGCATGGTTTTTAAAAGCGACCTCATATCACTCATAATACCCTCCATGGAGGTTCCTGTAGCATTCAAGTCAATACAAAACTTTAAAGAAGAGGGTCGACCGTAAAAAATCAAAACGGGCTACGACTACGACTAGTCAGAAAAAAGTTCAGCTAGAGACCCTTTGACGGTTCGCATCGCGCACTTGGATTACTAATCGCTTTCGGCAAACAGTTTTTTTTTTCTTTTTTCTTTTTTTTCGTGAACGCTTCGACAATTTTTTTCCGCGCGTTTTTGCCATGTCATTTTATTTTCTAAAAATTTCTTTTCCGGAGGGCGAAAGGCCCACTTTGAATGGGTCTTCGCTCTCATCATCTATAGAATAATGAACGACTCAATGTTAATAGGCTTTTTGCATTTACTACCAAGACCAGGATATGCTCTCCTCACTTCCTTTTGTTATATAATTAGTACCAATTGTCTTACTATTCCCATAAGGGAATAAAAATCTGAATAACAAAGAAAAAATACAAAGCATTTTGGTCTCTGTAGTAAAATGACGCTATCATGCAAATCGCCTATTATTCAATTTTTTCATAGTTTTGCGGCAATAGACATTCCTGGATTCGCTTCAGTGACCACGAAACCAAAGTTTCAAGGCGAGGCGAAGAATGATATAAACAGTAAATGTATGAAGTCCTCAAGCTCCGCCTCGTTTTCAAACCATTGTTTACTTGTCGCTCAAGCCAATTCGGAAAAGTCGTTCTATTCGTTTTTCAGTTTTCGCATATGAAGATATATTAAAATACAAATACTTAGAAATACACGCTAAAACAAATTATTTCCAGAAATTTAAAATGGGACAACATTAAGGTGACTGCCTACCATTGAACGTTCGATACGCGCCCACGAGCTCGCGCGCGCATGAATACCGCTGAGTTTCCATGACGACGTTCGAAATGTTTATAAGGGATCATTGGCGATTTGAACTTCGAGGGCAAAACCCTTAAATTTTGCACGGGACTCTATACTCTAAATAGGCTTAACAGAAAAAAACTTCTAAAAATCTACGTTGTATCAGATTTTTAAAAAAGTTTAAATCAGAAAACGCATGATATAATCGATTTTTGTAGAAATTTTTATTTGAATGACGACGCTTTTTGACAGCACAGAATGGAAGAAATATGAAAAATCAAAGTTTTCTTTGTCTTTTTATTAAAGGTGTAAATGTTGTAGTGTAGAATGACGAGAAGGAGTAAGCACGTACGCCATGTGGGATGGGCTCAAAAGACGTATAAAGCAGTGTAGAATGATTCATTATCCGACATTTGTGCAAAAATTGTCTGCACAGAACAATTATCTTATGAGTTATAATTATTTCTGTTTATGTCCTGTGGTGCAATTTTTGTTTCGAAAAATCGCGCAAAGGCCTCCATGAAATGTTGATTATCTCAAAAACAAGCCCGGGACACCCCATTTTTCTTTTCATATTTGCAATCAGCATTAAATTTCACTTCAAGAAATTGTGGTTTAAAAACGTTTAAATCAGTTTCCATGCGTAGGCAGTCACCTTAAAGCAAGCTGCAAAGGTATAATATTAGGGTTAAACACGCGTATAACGCAAACCAGATGAGATGAACGTGTTTCCCGAAAGTAATTATATTATAATAATAATAATAATAATAATAATAATAATAATAATAATAATAATAATAATAATAATAATAATAATAATAATAATAACAAAAAATAACAAAAATAAAAACAAAATCATATATTTTCCTCAATAATTGGCACTTTTCGCTACTAGTAGGCTATCACAAATTAGACCTCTAGTAGAGTAGCCAACCAGAATGAAGGATTGGTGATTAGACCGTTAGTAGGTTTATACTAAAGTGGGAGAGTCCCTCTCTGTCCCTTATGTTCTCTTGGTACATAATATCGATTTGATCACACGTTCCGCCGGAACAGTTTTTATTTTTTATTTATTTATTTATTTATTTATTTTTTTACCGAACAACAAAATGAATTCCAAAGGTTGAGGATTAAAAAATGTAGTTAAACTTACCCTTTGCTTTCCAATTTTAAGAAGCCTCGTAAATGGCTATTTTATAACAGATGATTTACAAAATTAATTATATCTTTTTCTTCGACTTTGAATAATTTCCGTGAAATGAAACCACAAAACATTTTTAAACGATAAGAATGAATAGATAATTCGAAATCACTTGAAAGTGAATTCCATAGGTGTTTGAAATTTAACTCTCAAATCAGCCCTTCGTTCACAAACATGGTCCTTGGAGTTCGCTGGGATTTCTGCTATGCTTTATTTCTCTTTAGAATGACCTTGTTTTTACCATTTCAAAGAGTTACCAGTTCGCTTTCAAATGTAACTGATTCAGAGTCACCGACGGCTGTAGATAAAATCTTTGTTAGAAATAAGTTTATGATGTTTAAACTTACCCATTCTTCACGAATATGGAAAACAAATCTCAACGCAACATTGCTGGTTTGTGAATACAGTGCTAACGACTCACGGGTATGGATTCTTGATCAAGATTCAAAATGTGGTAAGGCAATCTTGAAAAGCTTTGAAACACAGAAGAACACCATTAAACCTCGGAAGATTCAGCTAAGATTTCTCTACCGCAATTTCAGAAGAACAAAAATGGAATTACTCCTTTTTGACTGTGGTTTTTTAGAGAAGGCGTGTTGTTCGTTTGTTGAACCAACAGCAAATGCATCCTGGCGTAGTGGTAATTATTGTTTATTAGAAAAATTTTTGGAAAATAAAAGTGAAAGAGTTGGAAAACAAAACAAGAATATCACAGATTCTGAAGACGAAAGGTAATTTGTGTTTAGAATTAAAATAAATTATTTAGTAAACAGATTTGAGATATTTTACAGTGGCGCGACTACAAATAACATTGAAAGATTGCCCTTGCTGGGAATTAGAAATATCATAACGAATCAGAAATCAGAATTAAATGCCAGCAAGTAATAAAAATTAGAGAGAGGTTAGAAACTGACTTATTTGAGTGTTTTTCTTTCTGGGCAAATACGTCCTTCATTTGTCTGTTTAATGAAAATATGACGTATGAAAGTAAACAATAAATTTAAATTTGTGTTCACTTAAGTGTTGTTCAGTTAAGGACGTACGCAGGCATCGTTTCTGCGCATCCTTTCTATGAACGAGTCTTTTTATTTAGCCTGACTTATTCTTGACTTATATTTAGTGTCAGGATACGACACTTTCTGTGGAAATAACTCTTTAAAAAGCACGGTGACCCACTTTTTAAGCTTTAGATAACTTAGATACGTTTATTCACTTATTTCTTTATTACCTATAGTCTCTAAGGTGAAAGGAAAATGTATCGCTAAGCAACTTAACTTGTTCCGCATATTTCTAAAGTTCTTTACCCTTTGCAACGTTGGTTTTCGGCAGGGCCTATCCTGTGCAACTCATTTGCTTGAAGTTTTTCACAATATCAAAAATGAACCTTGATAAGGGCCTAGAAAGGGATTCTATATACTTAGATTTCGCTAAGGCCTTTGACTCGGTTTGCCATCAAAGGCTTCTTTGGAAGCTACATTACTTTGGAATAAGTGACCCTTTACTACTATGGTTCAAAAACTATCTAATTGTAAGGAGGCAACACGTAGTTATAAATGGCACTTTTTCTTCATGGGCAGAGGTAAAATCTGGAGTCCTACAGGGCCCTATTTTGGGCCCTATTTTGGGCCCTATTTTGGGCCCTATTTTGGGCCCTGTACTATTTCTTTTATATGTAAACGACATTCCGGGTAACGTTAAAAGCTCAAACCTTGCCTTGTTTGCCGACGACTCTAAGTGTTACAAATCTATCGCTTTCCGTTCAGACTGTGCCTCCCTCCAATCAGATCTTAATGCCTTAAGCGATTGGTCAGCTGTTAATGAGCTATATTTTCAGCCTAAAAAATGTGAAAACCTCTGTATTAGCCGTAAGCGTATTAGCCTAGGCCGTTCCTTCTAATATAAACGGTATCCATGAGTTAAAGTACCCTCTCAAAAAGATCTCGGAGTTTTTGTTACTAAAGAGCTTATAACATAACTAAGATACAACGCGCGCTCTCATTGGACAGGTCAATTACCGTTTTATATAACTCAACGTAGATCGTGAGGAAATGACGTCAGCAACTCAAGCGATGTTTTGTTGACAAAATGGACATAGATCGCCTACGGCTCGTGCTTCTCCTAGCTCTTCTCTTGGGCTCACGTAATTTCCCGCGTGCTTATATAACTCGACATAGCAGGCGCGCTCGTTTTCTATCTCTTCACTCGTGCACGTGGAACCTTCACATCGAATCAATTACTGCCAAGGCAAATCGAATGTAGGGTTTTGTCAAATGAAATTGCATAAGAGATTTATCACCTGATTCATTATTGAAGTTACATATTGCGTTGGCGAGGTCACACCTGGGGTATTGTAGTCAGGTATGGGCTCCTCAATCACTTATAAGGAATACATTTCTGTGCAGCGTAGAGCAACCAAGTTTATCTGTAAAAACTCTGACCTTTCATACAAGGATCGTTTAATTTCGCTGAATCTTTTATCCTTAAACTACTGGTTAGAATATCTTGACCTTGTCATTTTTTATGAATCTAAAACTAAACTTGTAAAACTTTAATCTAAACAATTATGTATCGCACCCGTCGTGGGTCACCTGGCTTATTTCTTAAGCATAGTTATACACCTAAAACTGTTGATTTTCGCAATTCCTTTTTCATTAGAA
>JANTNT010144529.1:0-10486 GCA_024752375.1 Entacmaea quadricolor
ATAATAATAATAATAATAATAATAATAATAATAATTATTATTATTATTATTATTATTATTATTATTATTATTATTATCCGAGAAGACTTGAAAGTCTAACCATTTGCAGATATTATTACAAAGACATCAATTTCTCCGTTATTTTAAGATCCTTAGTGTTGGTCCGGCCTGGATTCGAACTTCCGACCTTTCGCAGAACAGACCGGCGCTTTACAGACTAAGCTGTCCGGGTGGCCGTCGTATAAAAGTTAAAAGTTAAAAAGGACTTGGATTACGCGGCCATATTTTTTTCCACGCGCTCGTCTCTAATTAACGATAACTTTTTACCTGACCGTTATTATTATGACACGCGGCGATTTTGATACGTCGCCAATTCCTAATACATGTTACATCAGCCGTTTTTCCGCGCAACATTCCTACGAATTCAAAATATTACACATGACAAATTTTCGCGATTTTTAAAAGAGCAACATTGTCCACAGTCCATGCGCGGTTGCCTGACTCAAAACAAACTGTATTCTGGGTAAGTGCAAAAAACGACGACGAAGCTGTTACACGCATCAATTTGTTGAATATTTGTTGTTTCGTGTTGTTCGTGTTCGTTTTGATTCACCTTTTTTTAAGGTGAATCAAAAATTCGCAACGTGTTGCCATATCCGAAATGGTATGTTAAGAAAAGATCGTCGCTAAAAATCGTTGAGTGGTCATCAGTTAAATGCAGTGTACATAAAGGGGAAGGGGGGATGGCGATTTACATATATCAACGCGAAGAAAGGATTTGCGTATCGATAAAACCACTCGCCTCTCACCAATAATGTGACCCACGTTATGCTTAAGTCCCACCGGGCTCGGTTTCGTATTTAAGTACAGTTTGTTTATTTATTTATTTATTTATTTATTTATTTATTTATTTATTTATTTTATTTTATTTTTATCAACTTTACAATCTTACAGGTTAAAGGCGTTGACACAGGTGTTCCATGTAAAGTCAAGCCTAACGGGCCTACCGCGGTTTAACATATCTTCAACGAACTGAAAAGTCTAACCATTTGCAGGTATTATTACAAAAGACAGCACTTTCTCCTCAGTTATTTTAAGAACCTAAAAATTGGTCCGGCCGAACTTGAACCATAACTTCACGCAGAACAGACCAGAGCCTTAAAAACTGAGCTAAACGGGTGGATTTTGTTGGCTCTCTCGCTCCTTTTTATTTATTTATTTATTTGTTTTTAAGATAGAAATCATCTTCTAAACTTCAATTCCATCTCCTTTTGCACTAAAGTTTAAAGAAATTTCTATGAACGTTGTATTTAGCAACAAAAAATGAAAATAAAAAATACCAATCCAATTAATTCGATTTCCTAAGCTTTTTGAAATGTTTCCTTGTATAAGTTTAGCGCAATGTCTTTTCTTCTTGAAGCAAATCAGTGGACTGGCTTATTCTGAGTAATTTTGCATATCAAACGTTGAAAAGTTATCAAATTGTGCCCCTTCGAAACCCTTTAAGGGCATTTTTCTCAGAAACTTTAATAAACGCCAAACAATTTTTTTATGGACGAAGTCACTAAGGTGCATCATAGGATTGAAAAGCAGATAAATAAAGCTGAGCACCCAAGCTAAAATGCTTCAACGATGTTTATTTGTTGTCGGTGTTGTTTCCAATTCGTGAAAAAATGTTGGTTTTTCGACTAATATTGTCTTATTTTCCATGTACTAGCCGATGCCGGTCCTTGTTTGCAATGTTTCCGTATTTCGATCCCACAAGGTTTTGAGATATCTATTTTTGTATTAGTAGCCTTGAAAAACACTATTATAGCTTTTTTTGCTCGAGACAATTATCTCAGTTATGAGAGGTGGTTAGTAATGAGAAGTGATTAGTAATGAGAGGTGGGAGTGCGCATTTGTGTTTTTTTTGTTTTTGTTTTTGTTTTTGTTTTTGTTTTGTTTTGTTTTGTTGTTTGTTTTTTATTTGTTTGTTTTTGACTTGTTGCCATCGCCGTGTAATTAATATTCTATTAAATCCTCTCGTTTTTGGCAGTTTCTAAAATGACATGTATAAAGCTTTTCCGAATGGCTAGTTAGATTCAGAATTAATTGTGTTGAAGGCGACAGCCAAGCATTATATCGTTAAAATGATTAGGTCTGGTAAAACAACTAGCACTGTCTGCAACCTCTGAAATACAGTGTCCAAATAAACGAGGTTCAACGTACAATCCAACGACGCCGGCAATTATTATCCCTGCAGTCACAGGAAATAGAGAGAAGCCCATTATAAACTCGCGTTCTTTACCTTCAAAAGCGATATGAAGTAAAACTAACATATTATCGTAGAAAAAACCAACAACAAACCCTGTTAAAAAGCAGAGTAAAAGAAAGATACCAACACTAAATAAAAAACGATACCAAGACTCAAATATACCTAAAAACAGCAACATGATTTCGATTATCGTGAGCACCCATAATAACTTTAATGTTGGAGCATAAAGCCAGCGAGGATTGATAAAATGTATTATTGAACGATAACTCCGCCCCATCAACTCACCAATCATAAAGGTGAGGATGTAATACTGATAATGGTCACGTGGTCTAAAGGGAGCGTTGCTGTAGGCAATGGTAGTAATTACAGCTTGAGTCAAAAGGTATTGAGAAGAAAATATTGCAAAACAGGGTACAACTGAGATAGAAAACAACTTTGCTAGCATCAACATCTTTTCCTTTCTTGTCAGGAATTCGTGCTCTCTGACAGGTTTTTCGTGTTCTGCATCGTCGGTTTCTTCGTCATGACAATCATCTGTATCTGAGTCTTGTACTTTTGTGTAGTCTACGTGGTTGGTTGAAGGATCTCTAGTTTTGTTTCTGTTAATGACGAAATAGGATACAAGGAAGACGACGGACAATGGTGTTAACACGACAATTGTTGTGTTTGGTGACACACACAGCCACGTGGTCAAAGCTGAGAAAGTAATAACATAATAACAGCAAATCAAACCGATAAAATCTTATCGTCATAAAGCAATGAATATGATAAAACTAGTACGGTGACTAGTATGGACTGCGTCGGTCTTTCTATAGATAATCAAGTTAAAAAGCTGTTAAATTATAGCACCGTCTGGTGGAAATATTGTAACGACGTTTCGGGCGTTAGTCCTTCGTCGGAGAAAAGTGACGACTAAGGACTAGCGTCCGAAACGTCAATAACAATATTTCCGCCAGAAGGGGTTATAATTCAACTTTCACTTCAAGATTTTCACTTCGTTATAAAGCAGTAAAACCGCAGATCACATTTGGGACATAAGAATAATCTTCCTAGTCTTAAGTAGCATATGAGGATTCAGTAATGTTTTGTATAATTGGCAGCATTGGCAGCATTTAATTAGTTGAGTGCAAATGTCTTATTGCGCTTTACGCTGCTCACTTCCTATCTGTTTGACGAAACATTATTTACAATTTGAATTTGAAAGTGCCTTTTATAAAGACGAAGATGAAATGAGTGTCTATAAAACCAAGAATGGGCTCGAAACACCCGGAACATGCCTGGATCATTTCCGAAACACACATGAGTCATGATTTAGGATATTTATTCTTCATTCTATTCATCCATCGCACAATAGAACAATAGCATAAACAATAGAGAACATTACAAATATAAATAAATAATTGTAATTTTTGCATTGACTGGAAATGTACAATTTAGCGTGACTATCCCATACGTTTTAAATTCTATCCTCTTGACATTAGGGTGGCCCCAAAATATTATTGCAGACTTTTGTAGGTCTAACAATGCTCTTTCACTTGATTGTTGTTTTATGAGGCTAGGCCACATATCAGTGGCGATATTTTACTCACAATTTAGCCATTTTTGACATGTGAAAAAAACTCAAAAACGCTAAAAAGTAAAAATCGCTAAAATATTGACATTCCATTTATAATTTAAAAATTAGCCCTTCAAATGTCTATGAGTATCTTGTGTTTGTATTGGTATGTTTTATTTTTGATTATAATCATATGCTAATTTTAAAGAAGCTGTTAAAGATGAGCAAATTTAGGTCCTCTGAAAGGGCTCGTAGAACCGTAAAAACAAAATGCTCGCCGTACGGCTTAAAAAAATTTTTTTTGAACTAAAAGTATTTTTTTACACGAATAACTCATCAAAAACCATATTTTGGCAAAGTTTAAGAAATTTTGATTTTTTTCATTTTACACACCTCAGGTGATTTTTACAGACGGCCGCTCTTAACAATTAATATCAAAAAATATAACAATACATTACAAAATTATCAATATAAAAAATGATCTAAAATATATTCTTATTAAACTATAGCGTAATATTTTTTTTAATATATAATATATAATATAATATCTTTTAAATAAAAATGTTTTAAGTAGTTTCTTAAAATTATTAACGTTTGGCGATCTCCTAACTCTAAGGCAATATGTTCCATAAATTTGGAGCAGCTACCATAAATGATCTATTTCCTAATGTCTTATACGTTTTAAAATTAACATAATTAAGTAATATTTCATTAGAATTGGAACGTAACCTATATCGACCCTCATTCTTAATACTAATAAGCTCTGTAATGTATCCTGGAGCACAGCCGTTAATAGCCTTATATGTTAAAAGTAAAATCTTAAATTCTATACAAAATGTAACAGGCAGCCAGTGAAAATTATACAATAATGGTGTTATTCTACAAAATTTAGATTCGTTATATATTAATCTGGCTGCAGCATTTTCAGTTTTTCAGTAAATTCTCTAGACAAGTACTTTCTAATTTTTCTAATATTAAATAAATAGTTCATTGATAATGTGGAATCAAAACACACTCCTAAGTTCCTAAAAGTTGTATGGGTGTTATTTCAAACTGATCAATAGTAATGTTGTTAATCTGAACTTTGGCGAGCTGTTGTTTGGTGCCAATCACAACAAACTCAGTCTTGTCATCGTTAAGAAGAAGTTTATCAGTAGTCATCCACGATCTGCTATCATCAACACATCCTCTCAAGGCTGCAACAGCCTCGTCTTGACCAGTTTCATCGTTAGGACTAAACGAGACAGAGTTGTAATCGTCCGCATAGCAGTGTACTGTTGGTAGGTGACATTTGACTACATCAGATAGTTTACTAGCATAAGCAGTAAACAGCAGCGGACCGAGACACGAACAATGAGGTACTCCAAAATTCAGCTTGAAACTGTTTGATTGCATAGTATTGATTAAGATACGCTGAGATCTTTCGTCGAGGTAAACGCAACCAGTCAATTACTGTTCCAGATACTGCAAATTTACAGCTGAGTGGCTTCAACAAGATGTTAAGGTCAAC
This sequence comes from Entacmaea quadricolor, assembly GCA_024752375.1. NCBI lineage: Eukaryota > Metazoa > Cnidaria > Anthozoa > Actiniaria > Actiniidae > Entacmaea > Entacmaea quadricolor. Next base: position 5,323 of record JANTNT010144529.1, read on the forward strand.
TTTATCGAAAGCAGAGCTCAGGTCTAACAGAATTAGTAAAGTAAGGTGTTGCTTATTCATATTCAATAGAATATCGTTCTTGACTCTTAATAAATATGTTTCAGTGCTAAAGAGTCGTCTGTATGATGACTGGTAATGCAGATACAGACTATTGGTGCACATGTACGTATGAATTTGTTCGAAAACAGCCCGCTCAGTTAACATTGACGTAAATGGTAAGTTGCCGACTGGAAGAAAATTTTTAAATTGACAGTCAAGGCCTGGCTTCTTCAGAAGTGGCAATACCAAGGCTTCCTTCCAGGCTTTTTGGAATCTACCAGATTATAAAGAGGTGGTTGATTAATGTTGTGAGAACAGGAAGCAGGACATCGCATTGATTAACCAGCCATGATGGTCCAATAAACACGACTTTAAAGAGAAACGTTGCATTATTGACTTCACTTCATTCTCTGTACGTTTTTCAAATTCATTTTTAATGTTGAACCGAATGATCCACCATAAAATATCGACGTCTCATGTTAACAGCTAGAATGATTATTATCCAATCGACTCCTTATATCCAAGATTTTCTGTTCAAAGAATTTTCCTGTCCTCTGCGAATGGTTTCTCATCAATATCAGGTGGTATAGCTTTGCAAGGTTTACAATTAAGTAAACTTTTACTAGCCTTAAACAGTTTCCGTTGATCACAACTGTTTTCCTCAATAAAATTAGTTTGAAATTCTTTACGTGCTTGATTCATCAAAGATACTACAGCGTTCCTTTTTACTAAAGATAGTGAGATCAGCAACATTTTTCGTTCTTCGTCATTTCTTCTCCGTTCTTCTTCTTTCCCGTTTACCTTCTCTAATGTCTTCATTAAACCACGGAACACGTGGCCTCACCATAGTTTTGGTCAACAACGTGTGCGTGCTTATCTAAAGTAGCTTTCAAAGTTTTATCATAACAAGAGACTAATACATCAAGGGAATTCAATGGGTTGTACATAGGTCAGATTGAGCCAAATCAGATTGAAAGATTAATAGCTTTATATTTTCTATACGAACTAGTCTTGACAGACAGAGAAGGTTTTACACTATTCAGCTTGAAAAGAACAACCCCATGGTCTGAAATACAACTATCTACACGTGAAGAGTCTCCAACAATATCATCTGATAGTCGAGTTATAACTAAGTATGCCTAAAGATATGCGCTGGCTCTTAAACATGCTGTTTGAGACCCAAAGACTCAATCGTATCCATTAGTTTAATCACATCATTGTCATTTAAGTTATCCACGTGGATATTAGAATCACCAAATATAATAAATTCCTCATTTGATAACAAGAGTGTTTCAATATATTCTGAAAATTTATTTTAAAACGTCCCAGTAGTAATACGTTCTTCCAAATAAGGGGTTCGGTATAGATAATAGCAATACGTAGGTTGTGATGCTATGATTGTACTAACCATTCCGAAAATTCAAATGACGTTTTCTCCCCAGCTTCAATCTTCACGTATAGTTGATCGAGGATGATCAGCCAGATAATAACCTTCAGGAGAGGCTGCACATCTAATGGTGTCGATTTTTATGTTGAGCCAAGTTTCGGTTATAGCAAATATATCCACATTGGTACTGCATACATAATCAACAAAGTCCGATGTTTTGTTTCTTAAAGAACGGACATTTGCCACGCCCATCAATAAAGCATTACGCGTCAAAACTCCCGGCTTTTGATTATGATCAGCTAGAGGTCCTGGTTGAGGATGAATATCACCAGAAATTAATAACAGTTGAAAACTAGCAATGCTGTTGGAATAGTAAGCCACTCTTGATTTAAAATATCTTGTCCTCAAGCATCTAGAGCATGACCCATGCCATTGTTTGCTGTAGGTGAAGCGCAGTAAAATCGAACGTTGTTACCGCCATTGTAGTACATTAAGCCATTGGGGACATCCAGCAAGTCCAGTATGCAAATTTCAAGATGGTTAGCAAAGCGTGTCGTATCCAAGTCAAACTGTGGTTGATATAAAAGCAGTATTTCTGAGAGTAGATAAAGATTTCTAAATCTTTCAACAGTTTTCCTAAAATTATCATGACGTTGGAGTGTACTGTGTTTGACCCTTAGCATTAAAGTGCACGCCTTATATCCGTGAAACAAGTACTAACTATTTAACGAGTAAGAATATTTAGTTATCAAGTATTTTGTTGTCCGATAACTAAGAATTCATTCAGGCATAAACTACACAAAGAAAGACAAAGACGGCTTGATATCTTGCTATTGTTACTTGCACTGTTCTGCTTAAGTGATATCCACAAGTTTGTACACAACAGTATACAAACTAGTGGATATCACTTAAGTACGGCTTAGGCATAGTAAAGAGAAAGCCAAGACAAAATGAAAACATGAAGAAAGATATTTGTAAAACCTTCCAAGATAATGATCTACAAATTACAATAGAAGCCAACAAGAAAGTAGTCAACGTCCTTGATGTTACTATAGACGTAAATACGAGCAACTACATGCCGTACATGAAACCAAAAATGTTTTGCAGTACGTTAACGTCAGATCGAACAACCCCCCGACTGTCCTTAAGAATATCCCGGAGGGAATCAACAAACGACTGTCCGAAATCTCCTCAAATGAGGAAATCTTCAACAAAGCAATCCCCCCCCCCCTCTCCGTACCAAAAAGCAATGGACGACAGTGGGTACGACTACAAGCTACACTACACTGGAGTAGCAACATCAAAAACGAGAAATAGACAAAGGAAACGTGGCATCATCTGGTTTAACCCACCATACAATGAAAGCGCCAAGACCAACGTAGGAAAATAATTCTTAAACATTATTCGTAAACACGAAAAGAAACAAAATATGCAAGATCTTTAATAAAAACACAATAAAGCTATCCTACAGTTGTATGCCAAATATAAGAACAATAATAGAATGGGACAATAAGAGAAATTAGCAAATGACAACAATACCAGCGACCAGAAAGAATGCAATTGTCCGAGAAACGCCTCTTCTCCACTACAAGGAAAAAGCCTAACAAATGACATTGTATACCAAGCAACAGTAATGACCAACGAAAAGATAAAACTTACGTAGGTCTTACAGCAACGAACTGTAAAGCAAGATATGCAAGCCACAAGGCATCATTTAAAATAAGAGCAAAAAGCAACTCAACAGCACTGAGTAAATATATTTGACAATTAAAGGACAAAAACACAGATTTCAAGATTTCGTGGAAAACACTTTATCACGCCTCACACTATACAAATGTAACGAAACGTTGTAATTTATGTATAACTGAAAAATGTCATTTTCGTGGACGGTTCCTTTTTCTTAACGATTCCACGTATGACAGCCGGAGTTATTGAACAGAAATTATTTACTATACCGGTATTATGGAATCTTTAGTGTGCATATATCCGTGATATATCCGTGAAACAAAACTTAATAAGTATTATCTTATTATCTATTATCGGTCTATTGTTTAATTATCTAAATATCTAATAATTATCTAATTGTACTATTACATAAATAATTAACTAGGACAGAGTTGGTTGACAACATACAGATCAGTTTCGTACAGGACATTTTGATTCTGTACTCATCAGTGTATCGCCAAGTGATTTATTCGAAGTATACAGCTAATTTATTTAGATTACAGGCTTCTAATATTAAACATTTCTCAAAAAGTATTTGTTGTTGTGCCTACATTGACTAATTTACTCGTTACTCGTGGCATATGATATAGTAGTTCCGTCGTGTACTGGAATCTTTTGTTTTATAATACTATAACATATATATTGTAGTGTATATTCTTTGTTTTGGGGCATTGTTGTATTGTATGCATCGTTCTTTGTTCACCGGTACACGACGGAACTACCACGAAATCCCTGATGTTCTAACGTTGGATCTTTGTAAAGATCTGAAGGGTCAAAAGAAAATGAATGAAAACGAGAGACCAATGACTACAGAAAAACCGAGACAACGTGTATAGTTTTAAAAGGTACTATATTTCAAATAGCCAAACTATCCTTCTTCAGGCACAAGATGTTATACCTGTTAAGATGTTTTAGATATTATACACGTTGTCTTGGTTTTTCTGTAGTCCTTGGACTCCCGTTTTCATGTAATACGTTGCTCTGATGACCACGTTAATGAGGGTCCCGCGCATTCGATTATATTCACAAAGAAATTGCGCGTTCTAAATCTTAAACTTTTTTTATTACCATAAAACATATCGCAACGCCAAGCTAGACTCGAAGAGTATCCCCGAAATTTTTATCCTGGCCATGATTTGTTGAACGCATCAAATGCAAGCCACTATTCTCTTTCAGGGTCTATTTTAGGTTAATGTTTTAGTGGGAAGGGTATAATTTTTTTTTAGATAAACACGACGCATGTAATTTCATTATCATGTTTCAATAAACGGTGCTCTTATTATTTTAGGAATGAATTTGATTTAAAGCGGTGACCCATTAGTGTTTTTATTATAATGATTATTTATTGCTATTGCTATTGCTATTATATTTTTCTTGAAATGCTTGATTTTGATAACAATACTGATCAATCATTCATAATCAAAAAGATAATGAGCATTGCAGTTAGAGTATCATACTACAATTTTTTGCTGCAGGAACAAGGAGTGGAAGAATCCTGAGTTACTGCAATATTGATTATTTTTCTTAGTTTCTAGTGTTATTCTCATTTTCATTTTCTCCCAGTGTTACGTATCATTTTTATCATATTTTGCAATGAATTCAAGTAGCCAATTGTAAATTGCCTATTAGTAGTGAGATTTACAATTCTATTTAGAGTAAAGAAATCCAATAAAACTTAATAAAGATCTAAATAAAACTTAATAAAAATCAAAACACCATAATTTTCAATTTCTCATCCATTCGCCCGAAGATGATGTTACGCAAACATCGAAACGTCGCGTTTTTTCTCTAAATTCAATAATCCAAGTTTTCATCATCATCATCATCATCATCATCAATATTATTATTATTATTATTATTGTTGTTATTATTATTGTTATTATTATTGTTATTATTATTGTTATTATTATTGTTATTATTATTGTTATTATTATTGTTATTGTTATTATTATTGTTATTATTATTGTTATTATTATTGTTATTATTATTGTTATTATTATTGTTATTGTTATT